>JACAXG010000155.1:1147695-1253019 GCA_018881555.1 Amblyornis subalaris
GGGGGGGGGGCACCCCCTTTTCTCCCATCCCCCCCCACCCCGGGAGAGGGGAACGGGTGGAGAAAGGAGGGCGGCAAACCGGGACGGGACCGCATCGGGAGGGGGGCGGGCGGGGGGGCACCGGCCGCGCTCTTACCTCGCYGTCCCGGGGGGGKTCCGGGGGGGGCTCGGGGCACCGCGCACCTGCGCCCACCGGCAGCGGCTCGGCCCGGCCCCGCTCGGCTCCGCTCCGCCGCGGCGGGAGCGCCGGTACCGGGGCCGGGCGGGGCGGGGCCGCGGGGGGGGCGGGGGGCCGGGGCCGGGCCCGCCCGGTGGCTGCGGCGGCACCGGGGCCGCTCCGGCAGCAGCGGCGATGGAGGAGCCGCCGCCGCCGGCGCTCCCGGAGCGGCTGCGCCCCCCGCCCTGCCCCCGCCCCGGGGAGGCGGCTCGGCCCGGCCCGGCCCCGGGCCCCCCGCCCCCGGCGGGGAGGGGGCAGAGCGGGGGGAGCCGGCCCCGCCCGCCTCGGCCCCCCCGAAAAGCGGCACGGCTCCCCCCCGCATTCCCGGGCACCGGGAGGGGTGGAACCGGCCCCCCTCGTCCCCTGGATCAGTTTTCCCCATCCCGGGGACCGGGAGGGGCTGGGATTGACCCCCCCCTCGTCCGCTGGCTCGGTTTTCCCCCCTCCCGCGCCCTGGGAGGGACTGGGGCTGATCTCCGCATCTCCTGCCCGGTTTCCCCCCATCCTTGGCACAAAGAGGGGTTCAGACCGAGCCCCCCTCCCTCTGCCTCCGGTTCCCCCACCCTTGGCACGGACAGGGGCTGGGACCGACCCCCTCCACCCCTTGCCTCAGTTTCCCTCATGCCCCCACCCGCCCCAGCCTCGCACCCGCCCCCCATTCGAGGTTCCCCTCTTTCGCTGCCGAACACGTGCCTGTCCCCAAACTGTGCCCCCCCCCTCGGTGTGACCCCCCCAGCCCCTGCCTCAGTTTCCCCTCGCACTCAGGAGCTGCTCTGTGCCCCAGGGGCGCTGCCCACACAAACCTGCCTGCCCTGGGGTGCAGGGGACGCCAGGACGGACACCCGAGGGGGCACCCGGGGGTCTGGGGGTGACACGCGGGGTGGGGGCCCAGCAGGGCATTACTTCGGCCTCTTTGTTGCTTTGCGCCGGATGTTTCATCCTGAAAACCCCAAATCAGGCAATCACCCCAGCCCGGGTGCCATGGGTGCGCTGAGCTGTGCCCAGGGCTCAGCCCGCCCTGGCCAGGGCGAGGTTCGGACCGTGATTCACATCTTCCTGCATCCCTCCGGTCCCTCCCGGTTCCCAGGGCAGGGAAGGGGACAGCCACCCCCGGGGGGGGGGGGGGGGACACTGACGGAAGGGGGGGTCTCCAGGGGAAGGAAACCACGGCCATGACTCAGCGCCTGAATCAGCGTCCCCAGGGGGACACCGAGGGGACACGGCCAGCCCCTTGACCCGTTCACACAGCCCGGGCCCTGCTCCCCCCAGCTCGGGCTCATCACGGCTAATTAATCAGCGCTCCTCTGAATTCATTCCCCCACAATTCCTGCAAGCGTCGTCCGGACGCTTTCTGCTGGGCATCGGCACCATCCTGGGGCACCCCGATAGCCCACGGCACCCCAACACCCATGGCACCCCAATACCCCTCGGTACCCCGCCATCCCCCTGCACCCCAACACCCACGGCACCCTAATATCCCCCGGTACCCCGCCATCCCGCAGCATCCCAGCATCCCACGGCACCTTAATACCCTCACATCCTGTGGCACCCAAACATCCCACAGCACCCCAATATCCTGTGGCACCCTAACACCCCACGTCGCCCCAGCGTCCCGCGGCCCTGGCGGTCCCGGGACTCCTCCCGTGCAGGAATTTTGGCTGGCGGTTTGGAAAACCGCGGCCCCGGGAGGGCTCTTCCCATCCGCAGCYTCCAGATCGGGATTTATTCCCGGATTTGGGGATTTATGTGACCTTTAAGGGAACGGCGCGCGCCGCGGAGGAGTCGGTGGGCCCGAGCGGATCCCGCAGCCGCCCGTGCCGTGAGCGGSGCCGGTCTCAGCCGCGGGGGGCGGTGGGATGGGGGGCCCGAGGGGGTGTTGGGGGATGTCCCTCCCCCCTCGTGTGTGCCCCGCCGGCCTCGTGCATCCCGAGCACGCGGGGTGGGGGCCGCGACCCCCGGCCCGGCCCGGCACGCCTCGGCACGGCACGAGATCCCAATGCCATCCCCCGGCCCCCTCCGAGCCCTGCTGGGGCCCAGGCAGGGGTTTGGGGCAGCGGTGCCTTCGCAGCACCAACGCCYGCACTGGCGGGACCCCACCCCCGCACTGGGGACCCCCCCACACACAGCGAGGGACCCCCAGCAGTGCCCTGGGCCCCTCTGTCCCTGGAGGGGTGCCCAAGGGGCAATTCCTGCCCCAGTCCTGGGGGGTTCTGGCACAGCAGCCCCGTTCTCCCTGACAGAATCCCTGGATCAGGATCCCCAGGGTTCTCCTCCCTAAGTATGTGTGCACACACGTGTGTAAATGTGTGTGCATGGTCTGTGTGTGTCTTCATGTGCATGGGGAGTGTGCATCCATCYGTGTGTGTGTCCATCCGTGTGTGTGTCCATGCAAGTGTGTCCGTCCATCCATGTGTGTCCATGCACGTGTGTCCGTCCAGGTGTGTCCATCCGTGTGTGTGTCTATCCATGTGTGTTCATTCACGTGTGTCCATACACGTGTCCATACACGTGTCCATAAATGTGTCCATCCATGTGTGTGTCCATCTATGTGTATATCCATACACGTGTGTCCATCCACGTGTGTCCATCTGTGTGTGTGTATGTGTGTGTCCATCTATGTGTGTGTCCATCTAAGTGTGTGTCCATCCACATGTGTGTCCATCCATGAGTATGTGTGTGTCCATCCATGTGTATGTCCGTACACGTGTGTCCATCCATGTGTGTCCATCCATGTGTATGTCCATCCATGTACGTGTGTGTGTCCATCCGTGTGTGCCCATCCATGTGTGTTCATTCACGTGTCCATAAATGTGTGTGCGTCCATCCACGTGTGTGTCCATCTGTGCGTGTGTCCTTCCGTGTGTGTGTGTGTCCATCCATCCATCCRTCCGTCCATCCATCCATGGGTGTGTCCATCCATGTGCCCATTCATGTCCATCCGTGTGTCCATSCATGTGTGTGTCCATCCGTGTGTGTGTCCATCCGTGTGTGTGTCCATCTGTGTGTGTGCGTGTCCTCCCGTGTGTCCATCCCCGTGTCCATCCATCCATCCGCGTGTGTCCCCTCTCCCAGCCGGAGCCGTGCCCCGCAGAGCCCCTCCGTGCCGCCTCCCCGCCTGTCCCACGCGTGTTTCCTCGGGGCTGTCCCCTCATTTCCGCGCCTTCCCGGGAGCGCCCCGGCCCCTCCCGGCCCCGGCAGCTGCCGCAGCCCCCCCGAGCCCCCCGGTCCCTCCCGGTCCCCCCCGGTCCCCGGCACCTGCCGCCGGCCGCGGCGGGGCCGGCCCTTCCCGGCACGCGGGCGCTCGGGGAGGAAGAGTGGTAATTAAGTTAATTTGCACATGCAAATCATCCGCAGTTGGAATCTGTTAATTTTATAATTTGATGTTTAATGTACATATCTGCTGTGTTTTCCCAGGCAGAAACCCAACATTTTCTGGGTGCTAATGACGGGGGCCGTGCCCCCCGGGTGGGGAACGGGGACCCCCCCCCGGATGTGCAGATGCTGCTGAGGCACCGGGGAGCGGCCGCCACCGGGAACGGGTGCTCCCCGCCCGGTGAGGCCRGTGTACGCTTGGGACGGCCCCAAAAGTGACTGAATTCGCCCCATTCTGGAGGCAGCATGGGTTCTTTCCACCCCTCCCGCCCAGGAGTGTTTTGGGATGGTGGTGGTGAGCTGAGACCTGGACGCTCGTGTCAGATGAGAGGGGTGTGGTGGCCACTGGAGTCTCCCCACCCTGTGGGGTCACCGGTGGCATTGGGGACAGCACCCAGCACCAAYCATCAGCACCCGAAAACGCAGGATACACGGACAGGGCGTCCTTTCCCTCTTCCYGATGCATCCCTGTGAGCTCTGCTGCCTCATCCCCATCCCCAAAGTCCTTCCTGAGGATGAGGGGCCGCMAAAACTAGGGCTGTGCCCAGGCTGAGCATCACCCCAAACACCGCCCTGAGGCTGAGCACCCCGCCCAGGGCTGGGCTTYGCTGCAGGGATGAGCAACACCCCGAGGTCCATACTGCCCTAAGGATGAGCATCACCCGGGGGCTGGGCATCCCCCCGGGGCTGGGCATCACCCTGGGGCTGGGCATCGCTCCAGGGCTGAGCATCACCCTGAGTTCAGGCATCACCCCGGGCTGAGCATCACCTCCAAGTCGAGCATCACTCCAAAGATGAGCAGCACCCCGGGGCCGAGCAGCACCCCGGGGCCAAACATCGCCCCAAACCCAACCCCCCCGAGGCCAATCATCCCCCCAGAGCCCGCACTGCCCGTGGCACGGCTGCCGGGGCCGGCCGAGGCCGCTCCAGCCCGGTCCGTGTTTATCTGCAGGACCAGCTGGGGCTTTGCATGTGCCGGATTTGTGGGTTCCCTTTGAAGCTCCGGCTGCCGCCGGCCCCTCGCCTCTGCCTCGGCGGAGATAAGGCGGTTCCCCGCAGCCGGAGCTCGGGAGGACGCGGTCACCCTCCTGCCCRGGGCTGGATCCGGCTGGGAGCTCCCCCCATCCCCAACAAGGCGAGGAGCAGCCCCTGGGGAGCAGGGGAGGGTGATGCCACCTTTCTAATGAAAAGTAATTGCGATTAATCCCGTCTCATTGTTTACTCGGGGCTGATTTAAGCACATTTCAGGCAAGACTGAGCAGTTGAACATTTCTAATGTATTTTTCTTTCTGCTTTAATGACCTTGCTCCTGCCACCCCGCTGCCATCTCCCTGCTCCGGGAGGTGACTGGTGACTTCATCGCGTTCCTTTGGAGAGAGAGAGACCCTCCGTGGCTGCTCTGGGGGTGGCTGGGAAGCAACTGAGTTCCCCGAGCCCCGCGGGGACTCGGCTTGGCCCGGTGCCGGCGGGGACAGCCCCTTGTCCCCTTAGTGTCACCCAGCCATGGCCGTCGCCCTCACCGGCCTCTCCCATCCGGCTGCACCCCAAGGACATATCCAGCTGTTTCCAGCCCTTCACAGCCCCCCTGGCTGCTCTCCGCAGGATCCCACGGCTCTGCCGTCCAGATGTGCCCCCCGTGACCCCATTCCAGCTGTTCCCGCTGCCACCCCAGGGCCACCCATCCAGCTGCTGCCCCCATGCCCCAAACCAGCTGTTCCCACTGCTGCCCCATCCAGATGTGCTCCCAGGGGCCCTGTCTGTCCCAGCCCAGCTGTTCCCCCCCAGTCCATGGCCAGTCACCCCCACGCCCCAGCCCATCCCCATGTCGCCCCCAGCCCCCCACAGGCTCCCACCGAGCCGGGGCTATTTTTAACCTCCTTTCAGCTCCCTCCTGCTCCGGTTCCATCCGGAGCCGGTGACTTTCACAACCTCCTTTATTCCAGCCCGGAGACTCTCGGTTCTCCCTCCCTCTGGCAATGAACCAATGCCGGGGGGGGGCCCACAGAGGTGCCCGTCCCCCCAGCTCCCCGAGGAGGGGCTTTGCCACATGGAAGAGTCGCCCCCGTCCTTGCTCCCTCCTCAGCTTTTCTCCTTTCTCCTCAGGAGGATAGAATCCTTAAGAATTCCGTATCCTACCAAGGAGGAGCAGCAAAGTAAAGGCTTTTGGGTGTCTTTTTTTCCCTTCTGGGCTCATGGCGTGGTGATGGGGGGATGCCTCATGTCCCCCCCAAACCCATGTCCCCCCACTGACCCTTTCCGAGCCCACCCGCTCCCACCCCGTGCCTCAGTTTCCCCAACGACCCAACGCACCAACAAACCCCCCCAAACCCAACCGGCACCCCCAGCCCCCCCCAAATGAGCTGTCCCCATGGCCGGCCCGGATCCCACCGGCCCCCCATGCGCATCCCCCTCGGCAGAGCGGCTCCTCCCGGGGAAAATCCGGGGCCGGCTCCTGGCTGGGGCCTCGGCAGCGATTGTGATTTTCCCCTCAAGCGTGGCTAACGCCAGCCCCGCAGCCGGAGCCAAAGCATTTTCCACCCCCCGGGGTAGCTCCGGCAACACCCGCTGCAGGGACAGACCTGGGCACGGGGCATCCCCTCCCACCGCCAGCAAGGGGATCGCAAGCATTTCACCCCAAATAATGGCACCAACTCGGAGCAGGCTGCTCAACCCATCCTGCCGTTTATTGGGGTTTTTTTTGCCCCCTCCATCAGTTGTTTCCCAGCTTTCAGCCCAGTCCTGGGGCTCTGATGTTGTCTCTCCAAGAGGATAAACCCCGAGGAACAGGGGTTCTGTTCCTCAAAAAACCGACCACATTCATTAATTCAAGGACAATCAGAGTCGAAAAAGCCGCTTAAAAAAAAAAATCTCTTTATTTATGCCATTATTAGAGCCAGAGAGTAAAAATGATGCACTCCTGGCTTTGAAGCAGAGCAAACAAGCCGCCCGAAATGGTTAAAAAAACCCAATTAAACGGTGAAAATCCTGCCCTTCCTCCCTGCCTAAGGACTGGAGTTAAGGTCAGCTCTTTCCTTCCTTAATCTGTGATTTTTTATCTGGATAGCAATTTTCCCTGGGCTGCCAGCCGGTTGGTAAACGGCCTCTTTTGTCTTTAGCCTTTCCTTTCTCTTCAGGAAAATGGAATCCGTGGTTTTTTTTGTTTTTTTTTTTTTTTTTACCGGTGTGTTATTTATACACCGGTGCCCGGTGCCACGAGCCGGCGACGCTCCCGCTCCCTTCCCGCCGCATCCCGGGCTGGGGATCCGCCCGCTCCGGGTGCCCCGGGAGCGGCGGGGCCGGGCGCTTTGGGCACTCGCCCGTGGCTCGCTGAACGTCCCCGTCTGTCGCGGCGAGCGCCCGGGCCGCGCTCCAGAGGGCTGTTTGCGGCGCTGGAGTGCCAAGCCGGCACGCCGCGGGCGCCTGGCAGGCGCGGGGAGGGTTCACCGGCCTTTCCCATGGCCCAGCGCGTCCCCACCCCGCCGGCCTTTGTCCCCAGAGGGGTTCCTGCGCCCCCTCCGGCCTCCGGACCCCGAGGCCGGATCCTGCCGCCCCTTCCTGGGGAAGCCTCCGGCCTGGCTGAGCCTGGGCTTTGCTCCAATCGATGCTCCAGCCTCTCTTAACACCTCGCAGGGATCGATGGACAAGGAAGGGAATTGCCTGTGCCGAGGGACGTGGATAATCCCCCCTGGCAGGGCTCTGCCGGCAGCCGCTCCCCTTAACCCTGCCGGTGCCGTGGTGGTCACCAGGCTCTCGGGGGGTGCCACCCACCTGGTCAGCACCGTCCCCAGGGCTCTGCCCGTCTCTGTCTGCCCCTCCTCCAGCTGCAAAGAGCTCCCACAGCCACCGAGACAACGCCAAAACCCACCAAAATCCCCCCAAAACTGGGCCTGCTGGTGGCACTGGGGTCATTTCCCCGAGCGAGGGGACACCGCTGCCAGTTGCTGAGCTTCCCCTGCCAGATCGTTTTCCAGATCTCCCCCCAGATGCCCCTGCCAGATCCCTTCCCAGATCTTTTCCCGGATCCCCTGCCAGATCCCTCCCCAGATGCCCTGCCAGATCCCCACGCTCCACTTCCACAGAGCAATTTAATCACTAAAAGGCAATTTGACACCTTAAAATCACACTCTGCAAACGGGTGCTGGGGCGCCCACGCTCCCACGGGCTCCCCGGGGTGGGAGCGTGTCCTCAGTGGGCTCCCAGGCTGTGGGAATGCTGTTACCCAGCCCTCTCCATGTGGCTGGAGCAGCGGAGCATCCCTAAACGGGAGAAGGAACCAGCCCAGCCGGCGGCAGAGCCCTGCAGAGCCCTGTCACAGCTCAGCACACGCATGAGCTCATCACAGGGGGGATCCAGGTCCCCGAGGGGTGACACGGCCAGGGATGCTGGGGACAGCGATATCCCAGCCGGGAGCTGGATCCCATCCTGGGGAATCGGCTTTCGAGGAAAAGCAGTGTGGGGAGAGGGAAGAGGAGGCTGGAAAAGCTCCAAGATCAGCGGCACTGATACGAAACCATAAATTATCCTCCCTCCTGCGCCGGCTGCGGGGACGGGCAGCCCCTCGGAGAGCCGGGAAGCGGCACCGCCGGCATCGACCCCGGCCTTGCCTCCGTGGCCGAGCTGGGCCGAGCCGCCGCCACCGTTAGCGGGAGCTGCAATTTCTCATCAATCCAAAGCGACTAATTAGCAGGCGCCGCGGCCGGGGCTGCTCCCCGCATCCATCACGGCACGCGGCCCCGCATCCGTCACGGCCCCGCCGCCGGCGGGGTCGGTGCCCGCCGTGAATCACCGGCACCGGGGCTCTGCGCCGGCGCTCCCCGGCCCGCGGGGGGGCCCCGTGGCGGGGCACAGACCCCCCCCAATTTCGGCAGCGGGGGAGCATCCGGCAGCACCGGGATGCCCCGGTTGGGTTGAGACGGCTCCGGTTCCCTTCATCCCCCTCCGGCGAGCGTTAACCAGCTCGGCTTCCCGGCATCCCCGCGATCTAATTACACCGAAGATGAAGCAGGGAACGATACCTCGCCGTTAATTAATAACTCGTCACGGCTCAGAGCGGGCGGAGAGCATGAGCGCCGGGTGCTGGCGGATCAGGGCTCCGGGGTTTTGGGGTGCAGGGGGGGGCACGGGCACCCTCGGAGCCGGAACGGGAGCGAGGAGCTGAAAAACGACATTTAAATAATAAATCCCAGCTATTAAGAGAGGCTGTACCTGGGAGCGCCGGGCAGCGCCGGCGGCCAGCGGGGTAATTAGACCGCGGCTGAAATGATGAAAAGATATCTGCAGGCTTTGAGGCCGAGGCTTTGAAGCTGTAAATCCTGTGAAGGCAGCATCCCCGCACGCACCCGCCGGGAGATATTTACCCGGGACCTGCTTCCCACCATCCACGTGGTGTGCAGAGCCGAGGAAAAAAATCCCCCCGCCACGGGAGGATGATGAGCCCGGAGGGATATTCCTGGGTACCTCAAATTCTGCGCGCAGGGGAAGGGTAACCCCAGCGCTGGGGGTGCACGGGGGACCACGGAGGTGTGGTGGCTCAGCCAGAGGTTATCCCACTGCTGCAATTTTCTGTGCTGGGAATGCCAGAGCCTCGTCCTGTGGGGAGTGTTGGAGCTTCTGGGATGAAGTGAAAGGTCCCAGCCGATGCAGGGGATGGATGAGCTCGGCAAGGAGGGCCAGCACCGCCAAGGGAGGGTTGGTGTTGCTGGGGGGTTCCGCCGGCCTGGCTGGGGGTGTTCTCCCCGCACATGGAAGGGTTTGGATTTCACACAGCCCTGTCCCAAGCTGGCCTTGCACATTCCACCCCGGACACACAGACACCCCTGCTCGTGGCCAGGTATTCACCCACGCACCCACAGCACCCCTCGGTCCTTAACACTGGCGTGGCTGTGCCAGTTCACCCAAAGGGATGCCGGTGAGGGTGCTGGATGGCACCAGCCTCAGAGAAGCCATCCAAATGGGAAGACACTCGGATCTGGCCTCTCCCTGCCCCCAAACCCCTTGGCACGGGGGTCGGGGGCCGGCGGTGCCGGGGATGCCGCGGGGATGCGGGTGGGAGCCGCGCGGCGTGGCCGGACAGACAGAGCCCAGCAGGAGCGATGCAGCAGCTCGGCACAGGGGTAATTAGCAGCTTTGATTCCAGATCCTCATTAGGGGCTGGCACCCCCCGCTGTTGCGCTCCGTGCAATTAGTCGCTAAGTAACACACGGATATTTATACCCCGGCACAGAACCGGGGCCGGCACGATGCCGGCATCGGCACCGCCGGGATGCTCCGGCTGGGGCCGGCCAGCGCCGTGACGGGCACATTTTGGGACAAGCGGGTGGTCCTTGCAGGCCAAGGAGCTGGGATGAGGGTCCGAGAGCCACCCCGGGGTGCTCAGTGGTGGGGCAGCACCCAGGGGTGGGCACCCGCAGGGACGCATGTGACACCGTCACCCCGGGGGAGCCACGTCCCTGGCACCACCGCGAGGGACCGGCTGCTCCAAGAGCCTTTTCTGTGGGGAAGATGTTTTATCTTCCCTCTCACCCCACCCTAATTAATTGTTTTAATTAAGGAAATGCCACCTCCACTCCCGACTGCCATTTGCCTGCAGAAACGTTGCTAATTACGGCGAGGGAAACGCGCCGGGGCTCGTTCGCAGGCAGCTGGGAGGGGGGTTGTGAGGCGGGGGGGGGCTAAAAATATATGGGAAAAAGGAAAATAAACGAGCTCCAAGATGCGAATCACCCTCCAGGCAGCGGAGGGAGTTTGGGGGTCCCCTGCGAGGGAAGGGGTGGCGGTGGCGGGGGATGCGGTTTGGTGCCTCCATCCACCCCTCCCCTCTGCCCGGCAGCGGGCGGGTGCTGAGGAAGCTCCCTCCGTTGTGGCGTCACCCAGCCGGAAACCGGCCTGGGAAGAGGGGGCTGAACCCCAAATTTGCCCCTGCACGGAGCTGGCACCACCGCCTCCCTCGCCGGCTTTGTCAGCAGCAGCCGGGAGCTCGCGCTGCGCTCTGCTTTTTAACAGCTTTCATGAATTTTAATGGGCAGTTGCTGCTGGATTTCTCCTCTTCCCGCTGCTTTCCCGCCCCCCGCAGCCCTCCGGGTCGCCCTTCTCCTCCCCGGGGCTGCTCCGGCTCACGGCATCCTCCGAGCCCCCACAAATCCTCCCCAGTGTCCCCCTCATCACCCCACGGAGCAGGTTTCTCCCCACCAGCGCCGGGTGTTGGCGGCGGTGCCGCCGGCCCGAGGGTGCCGCGGGTCTGGCCGGTGGCTCCGGGCACCCCGGTGGCTTTTCCCGAAATTCCACGGATACAAAGGCTCCGGAGACGCCACTTCAGAACCATCCGT
The DNA here is from genome assembly GCA_018881555.1 of Amblyornis subalaris. Taxonomy (NCBI): domain Eukaryota; kingdom Metazoa; phylum Chordata; class Aves; order Passeriformes; family Ptilonorhynchidae; genus Amblyornis; species Amblyornis subalaris. The sequence goes on from JACAXG010000155.1 coordinate 1,158,610, forward strand.
CTTTATTAGCAGCTGGTTAACACCTCCCCGAGGGACCATAACGAAGGGAAGCAACTTAATCACCGTCATGCAGCAAAGTGCGGGCGAGCACGTCTCCCCCGGCCATCCCCACCCCCCGCGCGGCTGCTGCCCGGTGGCCGCGGTGTCCTCGGGTGCTCCCACCTGGTGACAGTGCCCGTCCCGGTGTCCTCTACTCCTCCGATGATGCCTCCGCTGGCTCCGTGTGACAGCATCGCCCCTGGGCCCGAAGCCTTTTCCCTCCTGCTCCTTCCAGGTTCTCCTAGTCCTTTGGTTCCTCCAAACCTCCTGGTTCTCCAGCCATGTCCCTCCTGGCCCCAAGCAATGATGTCCCCTCTGATGTCCCCTCCTGCTCCCTCCAGGTTCTCCTGGTCCCTCCTGGTCCTTCGTTTCCTCCAAACCTCCTGGTTCTCCAGCCATGTCCCTCCTGGCCCCAAGCAATGATGTCCCCTCCTGCTCCCTCCTGCTCCCTCCTGGTCCCACGCTGACACCCATCCTGATCTCTCCTGGTCCATGATGACATCCCCCCTGGAAAGGAAGCTAGATGCTGCCCTTTTCCCATGGGATTTGGAGTGTGGGGCCGGGATGTTGCACAGTAAAAGGGATTTGGGTCTGCAAGGGAAAGGCCACAGGGCCACGGCTCCTCAGACCACCTGTCCAGGCACAGGGATACTGGGAACGCTTGTCACCAGGGGTGGTGGCACCCCCCGAGCACCCCCTGAGGTCCCACAGCGGGGGGATAACGCGGGGGTGCAGATCCAGCCCCTCCGGCTGCCAAACCCCAACACCCCTGGCCGTGGCTCCATCCCAGCTCCCAGCAGCTTTCCCAGAGGCTCCATTCCCAGCTCCTTTAGAATTTGGGTCCCACTCCGAACACAAAGCGTCGCTTCGAAACGACTCGCGGTTGCCAAAGGGATCGAAATAACATTTTCTGGCGAAGATTTCGCTTTGTTTTTTAAAAACGCTGCTTAGAAATCGCTCGGCGCTGTCGGTCCCTCTCCTGCCACCGCCAAATTCCAGAGATTTTGGAGCCGATCCCATCTGGCTCCAAAATTCCCCTTGTTCTGGGAGAAATTTCCCGACTCCATCCCCCGCCCTAAGAGCCAGTGTTGGACCTGGGTGAGTTTTGGGAAAGAGAAACAAGCTTGGACTGCTGGTGGCTCCGCTTGGCTCCCTGGGCTGGGAAAAACTTGTTCCAGGAAGAGTGTGTAGGAGCAGGGGGAAGGAGTGGGAGAAGCTGGATCAATCCTGCCCGGAGCTTCTGCTGAGCCAGGTCCTGCTGTCCCAGCAGTGCCAAAGGGTGTCTGTTCTCCCCTCCTTGGTCATTGAGCCACCCTGCTCGAACGAGGGGAGATGGTTGTGGCCATGGGGAGATAGTTGGGGCCATGGGGAAGTGGTGGTTGCAGATTCAAGCACCTGATAAAAACCCCAACGCCACAGCCACCATCTCCCCACAGTCACAACCCTCTCCCCATGACATCTCCCTTATCCCCTATCTCCATCACCCCCAGCCCTGCCTTCATCTCCCACCCCTCATCTCCAGCCCTTCATCCTCCATCCTTCATCTCCATCACCCACAACCCTTCCTTCACCCCTTATCCCCCATTTCCATCACCCCCAGCCCTGCCTTCATCCCCCACCACTCATCCCCATCACCCCCAACCCCTTCTTCATCCCATGGCCCCCGTCTCCATCCGTCCTTCATCTCCATCACCCACAACCCTTCCCTCCTCCTCCATTCTTCATCTCCATCACTCCCAGTCCCGCTTTCATCCCTCCCATCCCGCGCCTCCATCACCCCCAGCTCCTCCATCCCCGCTCCCGGACCCCGCGGATGCCCCCGGCTCCCGCATCCCCTCGAGGCGAGGGCGACGGGGAGGAGCGCCGGGAACCGGGAACCGGCGCGCTGAAGATCAAGAGGAAAATGATCAAAGGAGGGATGTGGGTGAGCGCTGGCAACCCCGTCACCCTGGAGACGGGAAGCAAATATTTGGGCTAATGGCACTCCCGGGGAGCAGGACTGGGCGCTTCCCATTGTCGGGGGACAATGGGGACGGGCAGCTGCCACCGAGCCGCTGTCAGGCACGCCGCGGGGGAATTCGGGCTATCGGCGCTTCCTAATGGGAATTGGCCGTCAGCCAGCGCTGGATGCTCGGCCGGAGGGATGCTCGGCCGGAGGGATGCTCGGCCTCAGGGATGCTCGGCCTCAGGGATGCTCGGCTGGAGGGATGCTGAGCCAGAGCGATGCTCATTTGAGAGATTCTCAGCCTGAGGGATGCTCGGCCTGAGGGAAGCTGAGCCGGGGGGAAGCTTGGCCGGGAAAGGATGCTCTGGCAAAGGGATGCTGAGCCGGAGGCATGCTCTGTCAGAGGGATGCTCGTCTGGGGGGATGCTTGGCTCGGAAGCTGGCTGTCCAAGGGGATGCTCTGGCTGAGGGATGCTTGTCCAGGGGAATATTCATCCAGGGGGATGCTCTGGCAGGGGATGCTCGGCTGGGGGACCCAGGGGATGTCAGGGAGGGTGAAAAGTTCACCGGGCTGGCGCTGTCCCGCAGTGCCACCGTGTCACAGGGCCGGCAGCACCGTGGGCACTGCCAGCTCGGCTCCGTCCTCTCCAGTGTGGATCTGTCACATCCCTGGGCTCAGCCTTTCCCACCATCAGCTCCCCAGAGGCAGCGAGCCCTCCCTGAGGCTCCCACGCGAGCCGCGGGGATGCTCCTCCTGCCCAGCCGGGAGGGAAACTGAGGCACGGAGGGCTCAGACGGGCGGCGAGTGCTGGGCAGGGGCTGCCGGGGCTGCAGGAGCTGCAGATGTGTGTGTATACACAAATAAATACACATTACTTTTTTAATATATCTTTTTAATAAGCTCAAGCAAGTGGTTGAACACAGAGGAGAACATTTAGAATTAAATATAGCCTCAAATATCTCCAGCTTTAACCCAATAGTGTCTTTGTAACCACATCCTTAAGGCACTGGGAGAGCACCCAGGCTGCCACCTCCCCACTCTCCTGCTTGGGGACACCCGGCAGAGGTGACAACACGGCCCTTGGTGGCCCCGGGCCACCCACCCGCTGGCAGATGTGGCTCTGTCTGTTCTGGGCGAGGCAGGGTGGGCACAGCCTGGGGTGCTGGAGGGACAGGAGGGTGGCAACAGCTGTAATAATACCAATATCATCGATAATGATAATAATGGTAGTAATAATAATAATGAAAAATGAACTTTCAAATCTCTATTTTAATAGTAACAGTGCTGTTAAAAACACTAATATTATTAATAACATTAGTATTCACGTTAGCAACTCCCGAGCTGGCAAAGGGCTTTTGTGCCGTGCCCCCGTCCGTCCCCACAGCGCAGCACCTGACGTGCCGCCCGCCCGCCGGTTCCAGGAGCATGATGGAATTGGAGTGACACGGAGGAAAATCAATCTGAATGAATGAGGTCACCTGCCTCATAAATAATTCATCAAAGGCGCGTGGTAGCACACCTCGGGCCCCGGGAGCCGCGGGGGCAGGCGGAGGGGCTGCGGGGCTGGGATGGGTGCTGGGGGCGGGTGCTGGGGGCCAGGGGTAGGTGCTGGGGGAGAGGGATGCGGGCTGGGGGGCCAGGGAGGGGTGCAGAGGGACAGGAATGGGTGCTGGGGAACAGGAATGAGTACTGGGGGACAGGGATGGGTGCTGGGGGACAGGGATGGGTGCTGAGGTAGAGGGATGAGTGCTGTGGGAGAGGGATGGGTGCAGGGGGACAGGGATGGGTGCTGGGGGACAGGGATGAGTGCTGTGGGAGAAGGATGGGTGCTGGGTGCTGGGGATGGGTGCTGGGGGAGAGGGATGGGTGCAGGGGGCCAGGGATGGGTGCTGGGGCTGGGTCATCACTGCTGTGCAGGTGCTGGGTGCTGGTAACTGGTGCCAGCGCAGCACAGGGATGCTGGGTCCGGCTCAGCCATGCTGGGGACTGGGTGCTAGGTACCGGTTCTGCAAAGCTTTGCTGGGTGCTGGGTGCTGGTCCTGGGTGCTGGGTCCCGGTTCTGCAAAGCTTTGCTGGGTGCTGGGTGCCGGTCCTGGGTGCTGGTCCAGCTCAGCCACGCCGGGTGCAAGCCTGGGTGATGCAGGACTGTGCCCAGCACCAGCAAGACTCGGGGTGGGGGTGACACACACAGTCCCGGGGTGCTGGGTGGGTGCTGGGCCCCGCTGCTGCTCCCAGCGCCGTGGCGGGACAGCCCGGCACAGCCAGGGCTGGGACCGGAGCGTGGCAGGACCCCGATCTGTGGGAAGAAGCCACGAGGTCCCTTAGCAGCCCCCACGGCCCAGAGGTGACCCCCCAGCACCCAGCTGCCGCCAGCAGCTGCCCCGGGGACGTGGCAAAGGGGCTTTTGTCCCCCGGGAGCAGCGGGCAGGTGCTGGAGGTGCGGGCAGGAAGGGCAGCGGGCGCAGGGATTACCGCGGGGAGAAAGCGGCGCAGTGTGAGCCCAGCAAATGTTTTAATTCCCTTTAATTCCCCGGCTGCTCCCTGGCCCCGCACCCGTCCCCGGGGTCATCAACCCTCCCCGTGCAGGCAGGGCCCTTCCCAACCTCCCTCCGCGGAGCTGTTCTGGAGGAAGGCGAGCGAAGGAGCCCAAAATGTTGGAAAAGAACATCTTGAAGCCCTTCTGCCATCTGTTGTGCTTTCAGCGCAATTAAGCAGGCAGCAGCCGTGCCAGGCAGCAGGAGCATCCCTGCCTGCAGCAGCCGTGCCCCTGCCAGGCCTGGGAATCCACCCCGTGGGGCTGCGGGTGCCTTTTCGGGTGCCCAGGGCAGCTGCTTGGCAGCTGGGAGCGGGCGCAGATGTCCGGGCTCTGGTTGCTTGGCAGGTGCCTGGAAGGAGAGAGCTCTGCTCTCCCGGCTTTCCCGGCTCTCCCGGCTTTCCCGGCTTGCCAGAGTGGGTGCCAGCCCAGCTGTCCCTCCCCGGGGGTCTGTGCGGTGCTCTGAGCCATGAGGGATCATTGCGGGGTGCAGGTGGGGAGCGGGAGGGGACAGCAGTGACACACCGACGGGTGGCACCCCAAATCCTCCCCTCCTGCCACACCTGGGGACGCTTGGCCAGGGGATTCGGCTGCCTGGTGTCACCACACACCCGGCGAGGCCACAAACAGCGGCCACAGAGGGGGCTCAGAGCTGGGCTGAGGCCTGCCCCACTCATCTCAGCAGCCCCGAGCCCTCCTGCCATCCGCAGACCCCGAGGCAGCGCTCCAGGGTGCGATTCGCCTCGGGATCCGCGGCTGCCGCCAGCTCCGGGCTTGTCACCGCTTCCCTCAGCCGCCGCCGGCGTTAACGTCGCCGGCAACGTTGGTTTATCCCCTTCATCTTGACGGGAAACTGGGAAGCAAGGGAAGCATCCCCAGGGAACCGCCGTCACACGCTCCGAGCTTTAATTAGGGCTGGGAGATCGCCGCCGACGGCCGCGCGGGGAAGCGAACCCGGCACGGATCAGGACCGAAATTAAATCGTCCGCACCAAAACGGGGAGCAAAACGCTCCGAGCCCAGACCCCGGCGGTGCCGTGGCACCGGGGTAGGGCTGTGGGGAGCGGCCCCGCACCCCCCTGCCCGCGGGGATCTCGGCAGATGGCTGAGACAGGCGGGGAAACGCGGGATGGWGCCGGCGGCAGCAGCAGCTGCGGCGAGAACAGCTCCGGAGCCGGCTCAGATGGGCACGGAGGAGCCGCTCCCCAGCCCCCTCCGCCCGGCCCCAGCCGGCAGGACCCTCTGGGAGCCCCCGACTGGTGGGGACAGTGGGGACAAGGCCACACGCGTGGTCCAAAGCGCTCTCCCGGGGGGTACCGTCCCCGCGGGCAGGGACAGGGGGATGCACCGCGCAGGGCTGGTCCCCAGCGCCCCGCACCCTCCTCGGCACGACCACCACGGCGACGGCTGGGGACACGTGTGGCACCAGTGACACGCGTGTCACCTCCTCCCGCGTGGCCCAGATGGCTCGGAGGCACGTCACAGACGGGCGCACACCCACCAGCCGCCTGTCCTGCCGTACCAGGGCGATTCCTGCCGGGCCGCCCACCAGTTTTGGGGTGAAATCTTGCGGGATTTGGGTCACCAGGGTGCGCGGTGGGTGAAGCCATCACCGGAGCCCCAGGGTGGATGGCATCCATCCCTTCCCAGGGGCACAGGGATGCCCTGGGCCAGCGTGGGGGTCCTGGCAGGGCGGGTACCCAGCGTGGTGGCACTGTCACCGTACTGGGCTGTGTCAGCACAAACCAGCTCCCAGCCGAGGATTAACCAGCCAGCTCTGCTGCTAATTAATAATCCACTTGATTAAGAATTGTCAGTCAATATGTCACCAGCACAAGGACAGGCTCAGCGCCCACGAGCTGGGGACATTGTTCCATGGAGCCATCCTCCTCCTGCTCCTGCTGCTCTTCCTCCACATCCAGCAGTCCCAGCAGAGCCTGCTCAGACTCCTCTGCCTGCTCTTAACTGGCCACCTGCTGATGTCATGGATCATCCTGAGGATGTCATCAGCCAACAGGCTGGAGGTCCCTTTGTCCCACAAGGCGACACAAGGACCCCCCCGAAGATGTCATTTGTCACTCAGGCTCCTGGTGATGTCACAGGCTCCACACTCACCCCAGGTTCCCACTCAACATCTTAGGCAGAATTTGGCCGTGAGGGATCCTGAATCCTTGGGGTGCAGCAGGACACCCCCGAAATGTGGGGGAAAGCCAGATCCACCCCCCGTGTGAAGAGCATCGTCCCCACTTGTCCCCAGCGGGTGACATCAGGGATACCACATCCAGCTGGGCTGGGAACAGCAGGTTTGGGGGCAACGCGCCCCCCTTCCCTCCATCCTGAATCCCCCAGAGCCGAGCAGAGCACGGGGGGCAGGCGAGGGGCACGGTGTCCCCCAGGGCAGTTTTATCAGATGGAGAGTGAAGCAGGGAGCAGTAACAGCATCCCCCCGTCCCCTGCGAGGGAACAGGAGCAATTAGCTAATTGCAGCGGTGGGCGCCCACCCGGCCCCCCCGGCGCGGCCTCGTGGGCTCCGTGTGCCGCGGCCGCAGCACTTTGTGCTTAACCTACATTTGCTTTTGTCCCGGCCGGCGCAGCCGGAGCGCGCCCGGGGCCCTGTGCCGGGCTCGGCTCGGATCCCAGGGTCCCCCTCAGCAGCCCCCAGCCCCAAATCCAGCAGCCAGGGCTCAGCTGAGCCGGGGTGAGCGGGTCACCCTCGGGCAGTGACGTGGTGACACGGAGTCGGGCCACACACACGGTGGCCCCAAGGCAGGGATGGGATGGAGTTTCGTGCCTTCCCAGGAAGGGTAATCACAGAAACATTTTCCTCAGGGTGTCTCTGTTCCCCGGAGCATCCTCCTCCATCCCTCCCCGGGAGGACGGGAGCGCTCGCAGTCCCTGGAGGAGCAGCACTGCCTGACAGCTTCGATCGAGCTTTAATTAACTAACGAGTCTCGGCGTTCGCTGCTCTGGGAACAAACAAACTCAGGCAGAAGGGGCCCCTCTTCAGCTGTGACACGAGGCCAGATGTGCAGTGCGGAGGGTGGGAGTGCCCAGGAGGGTGGCAGGGCCCTGCTGTGCTCGGGGATGTGGGGCTCTGGGAACCCATGAGACCCCTTTGCCCTGAGGGAGGACCAGGAACACAGTTGCTTGGGAATACAACCCCGGGATTCAGGAGCTGCCACAGCCACAGCCTGTCCCCACGGCTCAAGGACAATCCCATGGTCCCACCAGCTACCTTTGGGTACTGCCAGCGCCCCTAATTGACACCTCCATCCTCTCTTTCCTTCCATCCAATGCCAGCTAAAAATCCTGGAGCATCACCGGGATAACTGGTCAGGAGAGCATCCCCTGCTCACGGTTCTCCTCCGGAGCCAGTGCCTTTGCCAGGACGGAGTTTTCTTTTTTCCTGGGATGAATTTTTCCGCCTCGGCTGCCAGGGGGTGGCTGGGCAGCAGGGAAGGGGCCGAGGGAGCGCAGCCGGCGCCGGTGACGCGGCAAGAAGGGGCCATTGTGGCCAGGCACAGCTGTGCGGCGCGGGAAGGGAGCGGTGGGAATGCAAAACGCTGGAGAGGGAAGGGCTTGCGGGATCCACCACCCCGCGACGGGGCTTTCCCCACCCCGCACGTGCCCCGGTGACAATGGTGGCTTTATGGGGAGCGACACCGTCCCCTGTCCCAGGAGCTGCCGGGGTCTGGCGTGTGCCATCCCGATGGGGACAGGTGGGTGTTGGGGACGCCCTGTCCCCATCCTGTGCCCCTGCACCGCCGCGGGCTCAGCAAACACCGTGTTGGGAGCTCTTGGAGCCGGGATGCGCCAGCAGCAACCCGCTCTCGAGGCCCTGGAGTGTCCTGACAAAGTGACACTGGGACTAGGGGGGGACAGAGAGCCGCTCCGTGCCCTTCCCAGCTCCCCTGCGCGACCCGGCGGGCAGCGGATCCTGTTTCGCACGCGGAGCTCTCCTGAATTATTCAGGCTCTGCCTCCCCGGGGATGCTTCCCCCGGCCCGCCGCGGAGCCCCCCGCATCCGACCGGTGCGGAGCAGCCGGGACCGGTGTTACCGGAGCTGTGCCGGGTGTCCGGGTGGGATGTGCCGCGGGAGAGGGAGCAGGATGAGCCGTGCAGCCTCCCCGAGGACGGGCGATGCTCGGCGGGTGGGAGAAGAGCCCCTGCGAAGCCCCATTTCATTTCCCTGAAAGGAGAGGAGGGACAGGGGGGAGAGGCCGCTCGGAGCTGGCCCAGATCCTGCTGCTTCTCTTTTTTATTCCTTGTTTTCATGAGACGCCAGTTCCCATCCCTGCTGATCGGCAGTGGCTGCTCCATCCACGCGGCAATGTGCATCCAGCAGGGACAGGGCTTTGGGGAGGGCCGTAAGCGCCTGAGCCGCTGCTGGGACCCCAGGAAGGTTTAGGATGCCGCCCCAGGGCTGGAGTGAGGTGCAGAGCTGCGCAAGGCATGGGAACACCCCTGAGATTCTTCTGTAGATGGGAATCGGGGGATTGGGATGTTGGGCACGCAGGAGTGCACTGGGGGGAGCTGGGTGCCCCCCATGTGCCCACCTCATCCCGTCACCTTCCAAAACACCTTCAGCAACAGCCTGAGAGAGGAGAAAAAGCTGCAGGGTTGTACCAGCGATGGGGATGTGGGATGGGACAGTGATGGGCGTGCAGGACAGTGCAGGAACGGGACACAGGACAGGGAAGTGATGCCGACACATGATGGGACAGCAATGGGGACATGGGACAGGACAGCGGTGGCGATGCAGAACAGGGCAGTGATGGGGACTCAGGACCAGGCTGCTGGTGGCCACCAGGACCGGGTGAGCCCGGAGGGTGATTTATGTCGGGCAGTTGATGCCACAACTGTTCCGAAGAGCGGCAACAGCTGTTCCGGCTGTTCCGGCACAGTTCGGGACCAGAGCAACTCCTCGGGAACAGACGAAGTGGGGGCCATGCCCCGGGGGTGTCTGGCACTGCCGTGGGGTGGGGGGCAGCAGGGCCGGGGGGGCTGGCGAGGGTCTGGGGTTCACTTCCCAGCCGCTGCGTGAGACCAAGATTCAAGTCAAGGCTCCTGTTAATCCAGACTTTAATCCGCTCTAAATCCCACCTCTAATCTGTTTAATGCCACCTTCGGGAATTAGGATCCCGTGCCGGGATCCTACCCAGCGGGCCGGGAGGAGGAAGAGGAAGGATACGCCGATGCTGGGGAGCTCGGAACAGGGGTGCAAGCCTCGGCACGTCCCTGTGGGATGGCGGGGGGTCCTCAGCACCGGGATGAGCTGACAGCCACGACCTCCTGGCCTGAGCACGCTGCTCTCGGCCAGCAGCACGGCGGCGCCCACACCATCCCCCCCTCCCACGGATGTCACATCCCACGGGAGGTCTCTGTGTGCAGACGAGAGGGGACTTTGCAAGTCCCCGCGGTGCTGCCCACGCTCAGCCCGGTCCACCAGCGCCCTCCTAAGCTCTTGCTCATCGGCGCCGCGGCACCCGGCCGGCGTCCCACGCCGCTTCCACGCGTGATCCTCCCGCCCACCGTGTACCCTCCGCCCACCGGTGTCCCCGTCACCCGCCCGTGCCCCGTCACGCCCGTTCTGGCCGGGGGAGGGGGGGGCCCGGGACCGGCCCACGCGCGTTACCGGGACCGGCCCACGCGCGCGGGACTCGCGGGGACGCGCCCGCCCCGGCCCCGCCCACGCCCCGTCCACGCGGGCCCATTGGCTGCTTCGTAGCAAGCCTCGCGCCGCCATTGGCTGGCACCGCCCGCGGGCCCCGCCCCCGGCCCCGCCCCCCGCCCCGGCCGCGCGCGGGACTTGGCAGCGGCCGCGGGCGGGAGGCCCCGACCCGCCGGGAACCGGACACCGGACACCGGACACYGGGAACCGGCACCGGGAACCGGGAACGGGACACCGGGAACCGGGAACGGGACACCGGGAACCGGCACCGGGAACCGGGCACCGGACATCGGGAACCGGGCACCGGACATCGGTAACCGGGAACGGGGCACGGGCACCGGGCACCGAGAACCGGGAACCGGGCACCGGACATCGGGAACTGGGAACCGGGCACGGGCACCGGGCACTGAGAACTGAGAACCCAGGACCGAGAATCGGTAACCGGTAACCGGTACCGGGAACCGGACACCGGACCCTGCCACCGGGAGCCGGCATCGGGCACCGGGCCCAGCACTGGGAACCCTCACCGGGCACCGGGCCCGGCACTGAGCATCGAACACCGGACACCGGACATCGGCGCAGGGCATCGGCATCGGTATTGGGGACCGGGCATTGCTACCGGCTGCGCGGCGCCGCCGGGCAGGGAGAGGCGCCGGGGGAAGCGGGACCCTCCGTCCGGCCCCGCCCCGTCCAGCCCCGTCCCGTCCCGTTCCGCCCCGTCCCGTCGGGGACACCGGAGCAGCCCCGGTCCCCGTCCTGGCGCCGCGCTCCCCGAGGCAAGCTGCAGGTAAGGGCCGGTCGAGATCAGACCCCCTCCCCCGGTACCTCCCGGTTCCTCCCATCTTCCCCGGTCCGTGGGGCGGGGGCGCTCGGTACCGGCCCGTTTCGTGCTTCCATTGCGGGACGGGCAGCGGGGTGAATCCCCTCGTCCCCCATCCCGGGAATCATCGGTGTGCGTCCCCTCCCCGCTGTCACCGGGCACCGACGGCCCCACCCAGCCCTTGGGGGCCCCGGGGGTAAGCGAGGGTTTGGGGAGCCCCGAGGGGCGGGAGCTGCGGGGCGGGCAGAGCCCAGAGCTGCTCCCGGCAGCCCCTGGCCGTGCCTCGGTTTTCCCAGGTGGATACAACATGGGGGAAAGGGCGATTTTCCCCCAGGATCAAGGGGAATCCAGGGGGCTGGAAACACGGCCGAGTCCCGTGGGTGCTGGATAACGGGAGCTGGGAGAAGGCCCCGGAGCCCCTCCCGTGGGGCTGTCACGGGCCCACGTGCCAGGGCAGGGCCGGGTGCCCCATGGCAGCACTTGGCTCCGAGCATCGCCCGTCCCTCCTCCCACCCCTGCGCTCCAGAGGATGAAATTCCTCCATTCCTGGAAAGACTAATCCCTTCGGAGAGGCCAGATCCCACCCGGAGCAAGAGCTGAGTGTAAAACTTCCCGACTCTGACCACCCTCCCTCTGGAGCAGGGAAGGATTTGGGCCGTTCTGGGCCGTTCTTTGCCGACCCCGAGCGCAACATCGGATCCGAATTGTCCCATGGAGTTTTCTTCCCTCCCAGAGCGACTTTGTCCTCCCGATCCCGGGGCAGGAAGCATGTGATGTGCCCTGGCCCCGCCGCAGGCCGGACAGACGGACGGATGGTGGTTTGGCCTCAGTTTCCCCCCTCCCAGCCTCTGCTTTCTACTTCCCCATAAGTCTCCGTCTGCTCCGAGTGAAGGAGAAAGGAAGTTGCTGCCAGAGAGAGCAGCTTGGTGGCAGCTGGATAAAGAAAAGGAGGAAATGGAAGGCGAGACAGATGCTCCAAAATTAACCCCCCCTTCCTCCTCCTCCTCTCTGTAAAATAGGCCCTCTTCCTTCTCCTCTTCCTCTGCCTTTTCTCCATAAAATCCCCCTTTCTTTCTCCTCCTTCTTCTCTTCCTCCTCTTCATTCTCCTCCTCTTCATAAGATAACCCCCCTTCCTCCTCCTCCCCTCCATCAAATAATCCTTCACCCTCCTCCTCTTCCTCCTCCTTCTCTCCTTAAAATAACCCCCAGTCCTCCTCCTCCTCCTCGTCCTCCTCCTCCTCCTCTCCCATTTTGCAGCTGCCTGCCCCCTGGGGCACAGAATTCCGAGGGGGAATTCCTTGGTACCGCACCAGATCCTCAAATCAGGCCCCCAGGATCGCCCCGCGCCCCGTGCTGGAGCAGCCCTCCATGTGGATCCCAGGATCCCATTCCCACGGGAAGCACCGGCGGGGATTCACCGCCCACGCCCGCGGTTGGCACCGCCGGAGCCCCCTCGGATGGGCCGCTCCTCTCCTTGCACAGACACGTTGGAGTTGCCAGGGCGGATCAGCATTCCCAGGCAAAACCAAAAAAGCTGCTGCTCCTTCCCGTGGGTGCGTTGGCAGCCCAGCGAGGGCACCTGCGGGGAGGAGATTTTGGGATGGGGGAGCTCAGATCCCGCTGCCGGAGGTGGCGAGGACGATGATGGGGACGTGCCAAGCGCTTGGCATCACCACTGGCGTGAGCACCGGGAGCGAGCAGGGCAAGACGGAACCGCCCGGCACCGTGCCCGGCCGTGGCCATGCCCCGCGGCATTCCCGGTCCCCGCTCCAGCCGYGGATTCATCCCCGCCTTTCCAAGAAATGAGTTTTTCCTCGGGCGAGGTGTTTGCTCGGTGGCTTCCTCCCCGGCCTCGCCCCGCTCGGCACACACGCGCCGATCCCGGCGTCTCCGGGTGCTCTTTGCGCCCATGGCAACGTGCGAGGGCCGGCACRCGTCCCTCCTCCTCCTCACCCTCCTCCTCCTCCTCGTCCTCCGCTGCCCCAGCGCTGGTAACGCGGGGCCTGGGAGCTGGCGGGGTCGGGGGTGGTGGGGACAGGCTGGTGACAATGGTGGGGCTCTCCGGTTACTTCCCGGCGCTCCCACCCGGCTGCTGTAATCCAGGAGGGTTTAATTAATTAATAGGGGTTGGAGCACGGGGAGCGTGTGGAAAGCGATGCCGGGGGATGGAGAGCGGAGCAGCGGGATCCCATCCACCCCCTTGGCGTACAGCCAAGGATTCGGGGGGGGACTGGGAATGCTGAGGTGCAGGGCAGGGGTGTTTTCCAAAGCAGTGAGAGGGAACAGCGTGTGGGATGGAGGGAAAACGCGGGAGATCGCCACTATTAAATGTTTATCCTGGTGGGAAAYGATGTTTCCGTGTTGGAGGAAACTCCTAGCAAGCCACTGCAAGTTACTATGGCCCTGGTGAGGAGGAGGAGGCGGAGGAGGAAGAGGAGGCAGAGGTGCCTCTGCTCTGAGCTGGAGCTTTGTGGAGCCTCCACCTCTGCGCTGCTCCATGAATTATTTAAGTGCTTCTCCTTCCTCCATGAAATATTCACCCGCTGCCAAGGGAACTGGGAGAATTTGGGGGGCCGAGCCCACGGAGCCGCAGGTGGGAACCAGGTGAAAGGGACGATGGGGTGAGGGGTCTTTGGGGCAGGCAGAAATGATAACTGGGACGGTGTCACTGCTGGATTTGGCCCCTCTCCATGAAGGAGCTCCGGCCAGTGCTCACTTGGCAGCTCTGCCATGGGGCTGGGGCCGCTGCAGGTGACCACAGGATGAAGGGGTCTCGTGTCCCCCCCCAAGACAGGAGCTTTGATTGATGCTTGTGCCTTCAGTGGGGTGGGAGGTGTTTTTGGGGAATCGGGTCACAGCTGGGCGTTGGGTGAGGTGCTCGTGGGGGCCGTCCTGGCGGGGTGAACACCAAGCCGGAGATGGGCGCGCCACGTGTCCGTCCCCGGGGGACCGCGTCCGTGACACCAACCCTCACACCACCGCTCAGGGCTGCTAGACTCCCCCAAAACCTCCGAAATGGGCGGAACAACCCCCAAAAAGGGCTGTGCCTGTCCCCAAAGCCACCGTTGGGACCGCAGCCCTGCCGTGCTCTTCCGGAGCAGTGAGGAACTGGGTGACAGCAACGCCCGGCTGCTCCTGTTCGGAAGAAGCTGTTTTTGAGGGCGTTTTCATTAAAAAGAAGAAGGGGGTGGGGGGGAACCCAAGCCCTGAGCCGGGCTGGAAACTTCAGCGACAGGAAGGAAGCGAAGTGGGTTATTTCGGGCCCGGGTTGGCTCGTCGGGGCAAGGCTCGACTCCTCCRCGCGCCGATTGCAGCCCCTCGTGAACAATGGGGTCGCGGGGCCCTTCCCGGCAGGAAAACGGCTCATTCCGGTGAAATCTCCCCATTGGTGCTGAGTCAGCAGGTGCTGCTGGGCCRAGTGTGGCGTGGAGGGTGCCGGGGGAACCATCCTGGTGCAAAGGGAGCCAATGGGAGGTGAGCTGGGGTTTCCTTGGGGTTTGCAGGGAGCGCCCTGTAAAACCATCCCTGGGCACTGGAGAGGGAGCTGGTTGCAGTTTTGGGATCCCTATACCCGCTTGTGCCACTTTTGGGGTYCCTATACCTGCTTATACCACTTTTGGGGTCCCTAGACCCCCCCATAGTGCTTCGTGCCTCACTTCCCCCTTGGGAGCGATGCTCCTCGTCCTGGAGCAGGACGGGGCTGTGAGCAGCCAGCTGTTATCTGGTGCAGGGAGCAGAGGGTTGATCCGTTATTCCAGCTGGCATTTGGGAGCCGTGGGCAGCTCGCAGGACTCAGCACTTCCTATTTTTCATGTGCTCCGGAGGTGGAGTTTGGACTCGCTTTATGGCTGCGGCTGCCCATCGGAGAGCTCGGGTGTGGGAATTCCTATTTATCCAGGCGCCGCTCCCAGGGCACCCCCCCAGCCGCAAGGGAGGGGACTTCCAGGCTGTCAGCACCGCGGCAAAGCCCTGCTGCTTCCGGACAGGATGCCTGGCACGGGCAAAGCGAGTCCCCTCGCAGCCAAGGGAGAGGAGGTGGAGCCGCCTCTGCCCATCCTGCCTGTCCCTCCGGGCTCGGGGCCGGCAGCATCCCATGGATGCAGCCGTCGGCGTTCCACGAGCCCGACCCGCCCGGGAGCTGCTGTCACCGGGCTCTGCCGTTGTCATTTTTTGTGCCTTATTAAGTGCGGGAGCCTCAGCTCGAAGCTCGCGCTGGCAAAAATCAATGTTTTCCCACYGAAGGAAACGCTTCCAAACCCCGGTGTTTTTCCTGAGGGCTGAAAATAACGCCGTGGGCGGCGGCTCGCACGGCACCGCTGCTGCTCCTGGAATTCACATCCCCACGGAGCCTTGGCTGCCCCTGGGTTTGGGGAGCTGGTGGCTGGGAGATGCCCAGGGAGCCGAGGCTCAGCACCATCACCCTGGCACCACTGGCTGGGTGGGCTGGAGCCTTGGCCACAGAGYGGGATCTGAGCGCCGCGAGGAGCTGGGATTTGCTCCCGGGAGCCTGGTGTGTGCTCCAGAGTGGTAGGAGCAGGATTGGGGGTCCCCAAAGGGATCTGGGACTGGATGGCAGCTTGGCTGGGGGAGTCGCAGAGCTGCCTGTGATGGGGACAGACTCAGTTCTGCACTGGAATTCCAGAGTCAAGGAATGGTTTGGGTTGGAAAAAGACCAAAACCTCATCTTGTTCCACCCCCTGACATGGGCAGGGACACCTTCACTATCCCAGGTTGCTCCAAGCTCCGTCCAGCCTGGCCTTGGACACTTCCRGGRATGGGGCAGCCACAGCTTCTCTGGGCAGCCTGTGCCAGGGCCTCCTCACCCTCACAGGGAAGGATTCCTTCCTAACATCCAATCTAAACCTGCTCCCCATCCGTGACCAATTTATCCCCATCCATCCTCACACCAGCAGCATCCTTTAGCTGAAATATCTCCTCTCCCCTCCCTGGGGGATGTATTTACAGGCTGATCCCATCCCTTCCCGCTGCGCCGGGCTGTCCGTGCCATGTGCAGGCTCTTGCATAAGCAGCTGCCAGCCCAGCCCATCCATCCCGGTTGTTTTCCCGCTGCTCTCCCCTCCCTGTGATTTGTAGCTCTGCGGTTTCCCCGGGCCGAGATGCCTCTCCGGGGTCGGCGGCGTTGTAATCGTTCGCAGCAGATTTGAGAGCCGCGATCTGCCCGAGGTGATGGATTTGGTCCCGCCGGGATGTGGGAGCGGGGCTGTAGGTGAGGCTCCTGCCGGGCTGAATTATTCACCTCCGTGCGATGCCGGCTCCGAGAGGAAGCCGAGGCAGCGGCAGAACAAGCCCGAGCTCGTGTGGGTGTTGCAGGGTGAGCGGTGCCAGGGAAAAGGGCTCCCACACCGATTGCTGGGTGCCGCAAACCGGCTGTGCCGCTCCGGCCTCGGCGAGCACCGGGGTGGATGCGGCACACGGCATCGGGGGTGACTCAGCTGCCACCCG
This sequence comes from Amblyornis subalaris, assembly GCA_018881555.1. Lineage (NCBI taxonomy): Eukaryota > Metazoa > Chordata > Aves > Passeriformes > Ptilonorhynchidae > Amblyornis > Amblyornis subalaris. The sequence goes on from JACAXG010000155.1 coordinate 1,175,082, forward strand.
GGCTGTCCCCAGCTCACCCCGCAGGAAGTGAGTCAGGTTTTAAGGAGGGAAAAATGTTGAAGGGATGGGGCAAGAGTCCTTCCTGCACTGGGAGGAGGGAGGCGTCGGTCGCAGGAGGGACACCGGGATGGAGGGTCACGGGCCGTGCTCWGGTAGGGACACCTCGCTCTCTGTAGCTTCTCCGTGGTGTTTGGGATAAGGAAGGAGGGAACACCCTGTAACTCGTCCCACCAACAAAACCTGGGGGGTGAGCTCAGCTCTCACCTGGCCTGGCACCCAGGAGCTCCCTCGGTCTCGCCACTGGCTGGAGATGCTCTTTCTCCTGCCAAAAGGCTGCGTGGGGAGGGGAAGGATCAGGGAATCATGGAATGGGTTGGGTTGGAAGGGATCTTAAAGCTCATCCCGTTCCACCCCCTGCCATGGGCAGGGACACCTTCCCCCAGCCCAGGCGGGATGGGGACGGACGCGGAGCAGGGGCTGACCCGTGTGTGCCTCTTCCCCCGCAGAGATGGACACCTTCAGCACCAAGAACTTGGCCCTGCAGGCCCAGAAGAAGCTCCTGAGCAAAATGGCCACCAAGACCATCGCCAACGTCTTCATCGACGACACCAGCAGCGAGATCCTGGACGAGCTGTACCGGGCCACCAAGGAGTACACCCACAACCGCAAAGAGGCCCAGAAGATCATCAAAAACCTCATCAAGATCGTGATGAAGCTGGGGGTTCTCTACCGCAACGGGCAGTTCAGCCCCGAGGAGCTGCTGGTCATGGAGCGGTTCCGTAAGAAGGTGCACACGCTGGCCATGACGGCGGTCAGCTTCCACCAGATAGACTTCACCTTCGACCGCAGGGTCATGTCCAGCGTCCTGACGGAGTGCCGGGACCTGCTGCACCAGGCGGTCAACGGGCACCTCACGGCCAAGTCGCACTCGCGCATCAACCACGTCTTCAACCACTTTGCGGACTACGAGTTCCTGTCGGCCCTGTACGGCCCGGCCGAGCCCTACCGCACCCACCTCAAGAGGATCTGCGAGGGGGTCAACAAGATGCTGGAGGAGGACAGCATCTGAGGCTGGCCCAGGCGGGCTCTTGGCAGCCGGACTCTGCCTCCCGCGAGGCCCAAGACGCGGCGACTGCTTCGACCTTCGCCGGGCTCGCCGGCCCCTCCTCCTCTGCAGCGCTCACTCGTGTTCTCCTCGTTTCTGCAAAAGACTGAACCTCTTGACTTTGTCTACCCCCTGCCCGGGGTCTGCAAGCCCCTCCCTGCGCTGGGCTGAGCCTTCTCCAGGTGATCCTGGGATTTTGGGCTCCTGCTGTACAGTTTGATTTCCTTTGCCCACCAAGTGCCCTTAGCTCAGAGTCCAAGGATTTGGACTCTTTGCCTTGAACTCTGTCGTAACCCTCCGGGRGGAAAACCAAAGACTTGTGGTGTGGAGCACCTCTGAGGTGCCTCTGAGCAGGTGGGACGTTGTTGGGGTGAATGGTTGTGAGACCCCATAACTGGAGGGTTGTGGAACTCTGTGGTTTTCTTCCAGCAGCTCCGTAATGATGTGGGAGCAAATCGTGGTCCAGACTCGTGCTGCCCAAGGCAGGAAGGTGCTCCTGCGTGGGCTTTTGTATCCTCAAAGACAAGTCCCTGAGACCAGGAGGATCCCACCTYGCCTGGGTGAGGGCAGGGAGGGAGCTGGGGGGAGCTGCTCCTTCCCTGCATCCCGGGGACGACCCAACACCAACTCCCCACCAGCCTCAGCGGGGCTGCCACCGTGATGGCTCCAGTGCTGTCCTTGGTGGTTATCCAAAGCTCCCCCTGGGATTTCATCCCTTTTCCGTGCCCTCGGCTGAGTGATGGTTGTTCGTTTTTAGCAAACTCTGTAGCCCTGATGAGTTATTTAAATAAACTCACCTGTGTGGCCTGGGAGCTCCGTGCAGTTGTTCCAGGGGTGGGTGACAGGGATAAAATGAGCCCTGGGGACAGTTGGGTTTGGGTTTGTCCCCAGGTGGTGATGGCTCTGTGAYCTGTGCTCTCTGTCCCCTGGCATTGCTGCTGCTTGTGCTGTCCCTGCTCCCTGGCACACAGCCCCTGGATTTGCATGGACAAGGGGAAATGGCTTCCCACTGCCAGAGGGCAGGGACAGATGGGATATTGGGAAGGAGTCCTTCCCTGTGAGGGTGGTGAGGCCCTGGCACAGGTTGCCCCATCCCTGGAAGYGYCCAAGGCCAGGCTGGATGRGGCTKGGAGCAACCCGGGATAGTGGAAGGTGTCCCGGCCCATGGCAGGGGGTGGGACTGGATGAGCTCTAAGGCCTCTCCAAACCCCAACCATTCCATGATTCTCTGAGATCCCGTTGCCAGCAGACACCCCCCTGTGCTCCTCTGCACCCCCACATCCCCCCCTGCCCAGGAGGAGCCCAAAGGCACAGCCCTGGCAGCAGGGAGCCGTGGGTCGGATGCAGCTCTGGAACAGCGTCTGCTCTCGGAGCGGGGATGCTCCGGCCCCGGCTGCTCCCAGCGCGCTGAGCTCGGCTCTYGACACTCCAAATTGCCCTTTTAGCATCCAGGGCACCACACAATCTYGGCTGGCCTTATCTCCGTGGCCTTCTCGTGCCTCCTGTTCCGTGGCTGTCTCCAGGCACGGGCGGCTGCCGGCGCTCGTGGGCACCAAGTGGCTCCCGCTCCGGTTCCTTTCCACCGCGGGCACTGATAACTCTGGGCCTTAGAAGATTAAAGAAAACACACAAAGGCCCCTATCTCTGTCATTTCACAGGCCTGGCTCCGGCTGTCACAGATAATTGCGTGACACAGCTCGGGGTGGGGGCAAAGCCCTTTCACAGAGGGGTSTGGAGAACATGGACAGGAGCCCCCGAGGTGCCAGTCCCCCGGGGAGGGCAGGGGACAGTGGCCTTTGAGAACAACTCCTGTCCCCSCTGGGCTGGCATGGCCCTGTCAGGAGCGTGCTGGAGAGGAGCCAGAGATGGGAATCCTGGGCAGGTGTGGTGGGATGGGGCTGAGGGATGCACAGACAGAAATCCTTCACTGTTCCCGAGGTGCAAGTTCGTGTCAGCTGCAAGACCCCTCAGGAACYCTCTGCAGCCCCCAAATTCCCGTGGGACACCTCAGCTCCTCCTGGCCAAGCAACACCAAAGGCCCACCCAGCTGGAGAGGGCAAGAGTGACAGAGCAGAGCAACCTCAGGCCAGAGCACGATGCTTTATTTCTTTATTTGTGCTGTATTTACACAGGAAAGGAATTGCACATTCCCTGTTATTACTCTGGTTAAGAAAAAAAATCACTTTTCTGTAGGTATAAAATAGTCCTGTGGTCGTGCTGGGACGTGGAAGTGTCGCTTGGATTGATTCCTGGTTGTGTGAGAATAAACTGCTCTGCCTTYCCCCCATCCAAGTTACCCCAGCCCAGCTCTGGATCCACCCCAGCGATGTTCTCTGGGAGCCACACACCCGACAAGGAATCAGAGCTTTGGCCAACTCCCTCCCTTCCTCCCCCTAAATTAATTATTTCCTCCTGTCAYGCTCATGGAGAGAGAAATCCCATCTCCCCTCCAGAGACGACAGAGTTAACAACTTCCCTTCAGCAAACCCTGCTCAAACCCAGCCACTTATCTCCCTGCGCTGCTCTTCCCAGCGAGGGAGATAAGGAGCCCTGGTTCCATGGGAGCTTTGCCTTGCTCAGCAGCTCAGCCAAGCAGGAAGGAGGCACAGGAGGATCGGGAGCCTCCCGGGAGGTTTCCAGGGGCAAAGCACCGTGTTACTCTGACACAAGACAGAGCAAATCTGTCCTCACACCTCCAAGCCCCACAAGCACGTTTCAGCACGGAAAACATAAAAGGTTTGGCCAACCAAAAGAAAAAACCCCGCAGGTAACCAGGAAATCCCTTCACTGCCACGCTGGGCTGGCCAAACCCCCCTGCCCGGGGCTGGCCTCGGGGTCACAGCTCGTCACGGGGCGTTTTTGCCACGATCATGAGTTTGGACAGCTCGAAACGGAACTTGCCTTCCCTGTGAGACACTGGAGAGAGAGAGGAAACAAGCACAGGGTCAGCAGCTGGGAAAGCAGGAACAAAACAGCCCCGCTGGGTCCTTCGCARGGTGGGAGAGGCAGCGAGTTGGGCACTGCACTTCCTGCTCCTGCAYGGGACAGGCTGGGGGGGACAAACCCCTCCTTCCCCATGGAATTTGACTGGGATGGGACCCACAGACTCCTGCTGCCAGCGGTGGATTGAGAGCACTGTACCCCTGACTCCATGGCGCTGTCACCAGCACTTAAACCAGCCCCTGGCCTGTCTCCCACACCAGCCCCTCTCTCACAGCTCCCTCAGCCACAGACCTGTTGTTTCAGTGATTTCAAACTCTTCCTGTTTTAAGGGGATGTCGCTCTGGGCACCCACAGCGGCTTGAGACTGAAACAGGAAGGAAGGAGGTGTAAGAGGCTGAGGGAAGCCAAGAAGTCTCAGTGTTCAAAACAACAGCACGTTTTGAAAAAGAACGGATTTGTGATTTTTGTGCAGCGAAAGAATTAAGTCCACAAAGGAAATCTGCAGGAAAATCTCCGTCTGTTTTTCCATTTCCCATTAAACCACGGACTYGTGTCCTTGGGGTGACTGAAAGCCTCACCCCTGGAAACTGGGAAATGGAAGAATGAGCCAGACAAAAGCACCAGCAGAGGCTTCGTTTACTTCGTCACATGCAATTTGTGCAGCAATCCAAGACTCCCTCCGCTCCCCTGGTGCCTTTGGAGCCCCCTCCCAGCAAAGCCCTGGGACTGAGGGAGCAGGAACRCAATGGTGCAGCTTCTCCACCTGCAGCCCCTCTCCTGCCTGCCACCAGCCTCTAATTAGGGACATGATGGAGCACATTTTATGGCGCAGATGTCTAATAAATGTTTTCCATGTCTAATTCATGTTTTATAGCAGCCTCCCACACTCCTGCTTCCCCGGGATCAGCTGGGACTTACATAAGCCATGGCATACTCTATCTTGGCTCCTTTCACTTCAGCTTTAAACTGGGTAAAGAAGAGATAAGACTTCCCTTGGGGCCTGAAAGAAGAAAGCAGAGCCTTTGTCAGCGGCACAGAGGGTGGAGGTGCAGAGGAGTGAAGGATTCCTGGCTCCCTCCCTCCCTCCGCAGCCGCCTCTGGATCTCTTGTGCAGAGGGTGGAAGGGAGGAACACAGAATTTATAAACCGACAGCTAGGTGAAGAGACCCCAGAGCCACGGCAGCCCTTGGGAGAGGAAAACCCTCCCTGCCCAGAGGCAAATCCACCTGGGAAGCAGGGTCCTTGTCCCTGCCCCACATCCCCCCCTGCCCCGTGGCGGTTTGGCTCAGGACACACCTCCAGATGGAGCAGGAGAAGAGCCCGTTGTCCTCGCTGACTCCCACGTTCATCTGCCACTGCTGCACAGGGAAAGGTCCAGAGTCAACGTGGGGAAAACCCTCCGAGGCCAATCCCTCCCCTCCAGCTGCTCCAGCAGCTCCAAAATAACCCAACACAACCGCCCAGCCCTCGCTGGTGGCCCCTTTGGCTCTCTCCTCGCCACAGTTCCAYTTGTGCTGTTGCACAAAGCAATCCCAAGCCTGATTTCCCTTTGGGCTGAGAAAAAGGAGCTGATCCCAACAGGCCGTGCCCGCGGTTTGCCTCRCTCACCTCGTTTGTGCCGCCCTGGGCCGAGTAGGTGAAGGTGCAGCCGTAATCTCCCTGCCAGGAGAGAGAACAGGAGCAGCCTGGCTTTAGCACCAGCTTTTCTTCCATAGAATCGAGGAATTGTTGAGACTGGAAAAGCCCTCCAAGACCATCAAGTCCAACCGTTCCCCAGCACWGCCAAGGCCACCACTGACCRTGTCCCCAGGTGCCACATCCACACGGCTTTAAATCCCTCCAGGGACGGGGACTCCGCCACCGCCCTGGGCAGCAGTGCCAGTGCCTGACTTCCCTTTCCATGAAGAATTTTTCCCAGTATCGAATCTAAATCTCCCCTGGCACCACCTGAGGCTGTTCTCTCCTGCCCGGGGTGCTGGGGTGAAGACTCGTGTTCTGGGGGGGCCCAGAGACCCGCAGTGCCTTCTCCGCTGGGGCCCTTTTCTTGTTGAGCCTCCTTCCCATAGGGACCCTCTTTCTTTGAGACCCCCATCCCTTCTCTCTGCCCTTAGGGTACCTCATCCSTTTGGAACCCTCCCCACCTTATCCTTGGAAGCCGTTATCCAGGGCAGATCTCCATCCCTGGGGGTCCTCCTTGCTACAGAGACTGTCCCACCTCGGGGACCTACTTTCCTTGGGGCCCCCCTTCTGCTGGAGAACCCCACTTGAGAACTCCCTTCTCCTCGAGAACCATCCTTTCCTGTGGGACCCCCTTCCCTCCTTGGGAACCCCCTTTCTCCCTGGGATGCCCCTGCCTTTAGAGACCCCCTTTTCCATGGGGAACCTCCTTCCCTTGGGGACCCCCCTTCCCCCTGGGATCCCTCTGCCTTTATAGCCCCCTTTTCCCTGGGGACCCCCGTTCTCCCTGGGGTCCCCCCGCCTTTGTAGCCCCCTTTGGGGACCCCTCTCTCCCTGGGGACCCCCCGCTCGCTCCGCCCCCCCGAGTCCAGCCAATCCCCGCAGCAGGATGYGTGAGTGACGTGGCCCGCAGCCAATCAGCGCGGGGCGCGTACYCTCTCCGCACCCGCTCCCTCCCTCCCGCCGCTCACCAGGCTCTGGGAGAAGGAGTGAACCTCCCCGCCGGGCCGYACGTCGAACTCCGCCGTGCTCGGGGCCGCGCCCGGGGCCGCGCCCGGTTCCGCGGCCGCCCGGGCCGCCAGGCACAGTAGGGCTGCGGGCATCAGCGCGGCCCACGCGCGCCGGCCGCTCCTCCCGCTGGGCGCCGCCATCTTGGAGAGGAAGCGCGGGCTATGGCGGCCGGGAGGGGCCAGCGCGGCGGYGGCCGCGGCGCCACGGCGGCCATGTTGGGTGTGGGCAGCAGCCCGGGCGGGCCCCGAAGCTTGCGGTGGCCGCGGGGTCGGGGGACAAGGGGACATGGCGGGTGAGGGCCACTGGGACAGGGGTCCACAGCCACAAGGGGCCATGGGGACAGGGAGCCTCGGGGACAAGAGGCCCTGTGGTCAGGGGACAAGGGTGCCACAGGGRTAAGGCGCCATTGGGGCAGGCGTCCATGGGGACGAGGGACAAAGGACAACAKGATGGGCGAGCTGGGAGGGAAGGCTTGGAGAATGCCGAGTATGGTGAGAGGGAGTATCAGGTTGGACGGGGCTTGGAGCAACCTGGAAGGTGCCCCTGCCCATGGCAGGGGCTGGAACAAGATTTAAGGTCCCATCCAACCCAACCCATTCCATGCTTCTGCGGTTCTATGACAAGGACCTGGCTGCACCAGCCAATTAACCATGGCACTTTTAATTGCTTCGTGCTGCACAGGAACAAAAGCTCGTTTCCAAAAGGAAAGGGACGTGGATCTGCAGGCAGGGCGGGGAAGGGAGGGAGGGCTGTCCAGGCTGTCCAGGCTCAGGGCAGGGGGTAGCTGCCATCACTGGCCACCCCGCACTGGTTGCCGGCGTCCTTCAGCAGGAACATGTAGCCCTTCTCACCCCAGCCCTCTGACCAGCTGCAAGAACAGACGGCAGCAGCGCATCCATGAGCACATCCATGAGGATGGGGGCGAGGGGGCAGCGGGGTGGGGGAGACCCCTCAGCCCTCACCTGTTCTTCAGGATCCAGTAGCTCACGTTGTACTTGCCGATCTGGGCTGTGTTGTAGCCCACGAGCAGCATCGCGTGGTTCAGCTGCTGCTTGCCAGAGGGGCAAGTGAAGATGCCTGGGGGGAGCAGAGCCAGGGTGAGCCGGGGGCAGCCCTGATCCCTTCTCCAGAGGTGGATCCCATTCCCTGGGGCTGGGTGCCCTGGGGAAGGGGCTCGACAAGGGATCAGCAGCCTGTGCCCGCAGCGAGGTGGCCTCGCCTCAGTTTACCCACRAAGAGGAGATGGTACCTGAGCGATAGAATCGGAATGCTTGGCTGCTGGCRTCCACTGCAATCGACACGGGACCCACGGTGGCCAGCACCTGCTGCAGGGCCACCTCATTGCCCTGGGGCACCACCCYGAAGCCGGAGCAGGTGGCAGCCCTGTCCCGGGGGTTGTATAGGCAGGGGGAGCTGTCCTGAGAGAGGCAGAGTGTCACCAGGGCTGGGACGCATCGGCAGTGCTCTGCCACGTCCCCAGGGTCACCTGCTGTCCCTTACAGTGCCCTTGTAGGGGTAGACACGCTCCGAGTTGAGGCCGCCGTTGTCGCGCACGTAGTTGAAGGCCRTTTGCATGCGGCCACCCCTGCAGCCCTTGTTGCCCAGCTTTTGGGTGCAGTCGATGAGGTTCTGCTCGCTCAGCACCACCAACCTCCCYGTCCGCCTGAACATGAGCCCCTCCAGGGCCCCCGTGGCACTGAACGCCCAGCAGGACCCGCAGTCCCCCTGGAGGAGGTGGGGACAGCAGGGGGGTCACAGCATCGCCCCCAAACCCACTGGAGGGATGCTCTGGCCCCCGGTGCTGCTCTCAGCTACAAAACCAGCAGCCAGGACTACGGGAACTGCTCCTCTGGGTTGCCCAGAGGATTTTTGGTGCTCGGCAGCAGCTCAGAGCTGCTGCTGCTCGGTTCTGCTGCCCAGATCCCACAGCCCTGGCCAGGCCCCCACCCCGTGCCCACCTGCAACTTTACGGGTGTCACGTAGCCCTTGGCCCTCCAGTCCACTCTCGCTGGGGGCCTCAGGCTGGCCGAGGCTCGGAAGAGCGGCGCTGGCTCCTCACGCTGTGCCGGGATGTGGCCGTTCATGAGCTCGTTAAACTCCTCGTTCGTCTGCAGGTCACCAAGGGAAAAGCCGTGTGATGCCAGCGCTGCCTCCCAGCCCCAGGGGCACCTGCAGCTCCCAGCAGAGTGCGCTGGGAGTTGGCAGTCCCTGGATCAAGCCCTGCGAGCACCAAGATGTCCCTGATCCCCTGGATCAAGCCCTGGGTGCTCCAAGGGATCCCTGATCCCCCAGTTGAGCCCAGAGTGCAACAAGAGGTCCCTGATCCCCAGATCCAGCCGTGGGTGCTCTGAGGGATCCCCAGGGAAGGTACCAGGTCCCCGAAGTGGTTCATGGCCAGGCGGTAGCTGTGCTTGCCCCGCGACTCCTCCCAGTTGTGCTGCTCKATGTGGCGCAGGTTCTGCTCCCAGATCTCCCTGCGCATGGCCTCAGTCTCCTGCCAGAGGATCAAAGGATCGGGGATGACCCCTGGGATCAGGGGGGCACAGGGTGGGGTGGGTGCATAGCAGCCCCTGGAGCTGGAGGCAGCCTGTGCTGGGAGGGCTGCGGGGAGCAGGACCTACGCCTGGATATTCCTTGCCATGGAGACTCTTCCACCCTTCCCAGGCCTCCTCCAGGGCAGGGTCCGGCGCCGTGGCGCAGCCCAGCAGGGCCAGCAGCAGCCCCAGGGTCACGGCCATGGCACCTGCCTGGGGACGGCAAGAGCTGGGTCAGGRGGCCCCGGGCTGAGCCCCCCGGGCTGGGAGCAGCGCGAGCCTGGATTAGAGGAGAGGCGGAGGCAGGGAAAGGCAAAGGGAGCAGCCAGGGCGGAGAGGAGAGGAGAGCGACACGTGTGACCCGGCAGCTGGATCAGCTCTCGCTGGTGTTTGACAGGAGCTTTGGGAGGCCCCGGCCGCCCTTTGGGGGGCATTGAAGTGTCCTTTTTGGGAGAGAGATGAGCAGCTTTGGGAGAGAGCAGAGCAGGGATGTGGGAGGAGGCAAACCCAGCCCAAAGGGTCGCAGGGCTGGGGCTGGCTGTCCCCTGTCCCTGAGCACCCCACAGCCTCTCCCCCTTCTTTATTTGCAAAATCCTGCTGGTTTTCTCCCCCACTGGCTTGTCCCTGCTTTCCTCTTCCCTCAGCAGCTGAAACCTCCCTGCCAGGGGACTCAGCACCAGGAGGATGGAGCCCCAAGAGAAAGGACGAGCAGAGTCCGAGCGTTCACTGGGAACAGCTCAGCATTGGGGATGAACGAGGTGATCTCTCAGGTCCCTTCCAACCCAAACCATCCTGAGATTCCATGATCCTGGTTCCCGCCCAGAGCAGCTTTAGGACTGAAGGCAGAACAGCAGAGCCCAGAGGAGCAGGAGCTGTGACCACCAGACTGGAGGAAGCTGTTTCACTTGAAGTCCAGCAGAAATCTGCACCAGCTCCTCCGAGGGGGAACCAGACACAGGAGGTTTCTCTGCAGAGGCCATGCCTGAAGCCTTCCCTCTGTCCCAGCACGGAGCTGGGATGCCTGTGATTTCACCAAAACCCCTCCGTGGGGATTCTCCAAGATCAATTTACACCCTTTCTTTTGGCCAGCCCAGCCCCTGCCACCACCAGCCCTGCGCCTTCCTTGGACACCCCGCTCCTCCTCAAAGGGGGACCCTGGGATTTCTGAGCCACTCCAGTTATTCTGGGGGTGCTGCCTGCAGGACAGAGATCAAACGCCTGAGACCCCCAAGCACCCAGAGTTTCCACTGACGTGGCTTTCCAAGAGCCAGAGCCATCATCACACCTTTATCCCACCCACTTTGGGAATGGAGATGCCAGGAAGTTTTCCATTCGAGCATCTTTCAGGGCAAGGGGTGACTTTTCTGAGCTAATTCTGTAGCTTGAGGAGTGATTTTATTTTAAAAACAAGCCCTCAAGAACATCTGTTCCCCCTCCACATCATTCACCTAAAAATAAAGCCTCACAGGGTGGGTTTTTGTGGGAGAAATGCCTCCCGAGCCACTCTCAAGTCCCAAATTCTTGAGGAAGAGTGTTTTTTGCCTGGTTTCCCCAGCACCTGCTGCTTCCTCTGTCATTGCCACTCGCTCAGGAAATTAGCTCAGCTTCATCCCCCAGCTGCAAATCCTCCACCTAGAGACACCCTGCTCCCTGTTCCCATCACCTTTCCCGCGRGACAGCGGGGTGGGGGCCTCCCACATCATTTGTGTTTCAATCCCTGACAGAGCCTGTTCCATATGGAATAGCTCCGGCTTGCGGGAGGCGATTTCCCAGCTAATTCCTTTCGGGATTCTCAATCCCCAAAAGAAGACAACCAACCCCTTTTTAGGGTGCCAAACAACCCTGCAGCAAGCTGGGGGATCAGAGGAGCCAACAGATCTGCAAACTCTTCTAGACAAGAGCATTTTAAGACATTTTAAGAAACACTCGGCTTTTTGGGGACAGGAAAAAGGTTTAAATTAAGCCTGGAAAGAAACAAACCCTGCAAAAATAAAGCTTCTTACCATCCAGCAGCACCCACCCAGCTGTGAGGGAGGCAGGGGCAGAGGGAGCAGCTTTGCTGGCTGCAGGGCTGTCTTATAGACATCTCAGAGAGGTGCAACTTCCTCCATCACACGTTCCTCCTTTCCGCCCCCGACCTCAAAACCCACACTCAGGGTGCKCTGTAGCAGCTAAATCACAACTGCAATAATCGGGACAATTATTTGGGCACGGGGACAAGCAGAGGGGGAAGATATGCTCCCAGCTATCCCCAGGAACCCAAATGCTCCAAATGCTGGAAGAAGCRTTGCATTTGGAACAAGCCTCCAGCAGCACCCTCAGGGCATTAACACAGCGGGTTAATTAACACCCGGCTCCCACGGAGGAAGGCAAAGCAAGGCCGGGTTTGGGAAGCTTTGAGCTGTGAGGGCGAGCAGAGGCAGGCCCGGGTCTGCAAAAAGCAGCTCCCTGTGTCCCAGAGCGGGATCGGAGCAGCTGCAGCCCCCGAATCCCATCGGAGGGAGGGAGGTGCCCACCCCAGGCTGGTGCTGACTCGCTCAAGGTCACGCCGAGCCAAGAACACAGTCCAAGATTCCCAACCCTCCATTGCTTGGATCATGCTTCCCCCGAGGAACATCAGGGATTTAATATTCTCTCCACTGCTCGGCACAGAAAGGAACACAGCACTTGGCTTTCAGCAGAGCCACGCTGGCCGTGGCAGCAGCTGCCGTTTCCTCCCGCCCCCCAAAGCAGCCACCACGTCTCTTTCCAATATTTTAATGAGTCGCTACATCTTACACTCATAATTATAAAAGAATAAGAATCCATAAAAATATTTTCTTTTCATAATACGCACTTAAAATACTCCAGGGCAAGTCAACGTGGTTCATTTGGGTGGGTTTTGTTTGTGTTTTCGTTTTGCCCCTGGCAGAACCCTTGGCTTGAGGGGGGGATGTGCTCCCCTGAGGTGTGATTGCTCAATCCCCCCTCCCCAGAACTGCAGTTCCTGTTGCCCAGGTAAATAAAAACCAGGAGAGAGCGTTTGCTGAGTAGACGGGCGAGGGGACCAGTCACTGACCCGCAGAGAACTGAAGCACAGCCAATTTCAGTGCACATCTGAAAGCTCGGGGGAGGACAAGGGGGGAGCGGGAGGCGGCACAGAACGGAGGGAGGGAGGATTTGCATAAATATCATCCATCTTGTGTTGCAAAAACCCAAATGCTGCTGTGAGCTCTGGAGAGAGGCTCTGGCTGTAGCCAGCTGCCAGTGCTACCTGTTGGCACAACTCTGTGTGTGAGCGGCCATGAGAGGAAGGCTCAGAGGCCGCCGTTACCGGCCCCGGGCCACTTCCTCCATCTGCTCTGCAAATTTAAAATGGAAAATATATATATATAAAAGGAAAAAAAAAAACTAGTGTTGCATGCTTCTGTAGAGCTCTCTTCACCACCCAGGGCTCCAGCGTGGCAGCAGGGCCAGGACACAGACCAGCTCCCCAGSTGAGCAGTAGGTAGTTCCCTCTTCCCTCCCACTCCTGGCTTAAGGCAGCTTCTGATTCGGCTCTTCCGTTTCCAACACAGGCACTGAGTTCTTGCAGGTAAGAGTTTGGGAACTGCACGGGTGCAGCRGAAGGGGAAAAGGACTGGGGAGAGAGAGATGGACACAAACCTCAGCCTCGGGACACAGACCACTGTCCATTGATTCCCAGGAGAGAGGGAGTAGCAGCAAAAAAAGCATTGAACAGCCAGGCTGGAGGAGAAGAGGAGGATGAGCAGCCGAGCAGGGGCAGACCTCCAGCTTGGAAAGTGAGAGAAGGTGGCACTGTCCAAAGGGAAGGTGCCCTCCAGCTTTTCCCCCCTGGCCTGGGGGGACCCCCAGCCCGACGTGGGCACTCAGCCCCTTGTGCTCTGGGTGGGACGCTGCCGGGGAGCGGGAGGGCACGGGGCGGGCGAGCTGTCAGTGTCCAGTTTGCAGAGGCTCGTGCTCTCAGAGGTATTCTTGTAGAAAGTGCAGCAGCGTGATTTCGTAGTGCTCTCCTGACTCAGGGCACCGAATACTGTGTCTCTCGTTGGGGTAGATCTGTGCAGGGCAGACACGGGGCAGTCGGTCACTCAGCAGGGACAGAGCTCCCTCACCTCAGCCCTGCTCCCTCCATCCAGACTCCACCGGGACAAAGGGGTGCCAGGGAAGGTCTGGAGCACAACCCCCTCCCTCACTGCAGCCACCTCTGCCAAGTGGAACAGAAGAGCTCCTGGAGGAGGAAAGTTCCAGGCCCCAGGGCAGCGGCCCTGCCTGCACATGCCACATCTGCCAGCCATAGAACAGCCACAGTGCCACCTCCCGGCCTCCTCCCCGAGTCCAGAGAGGTGCTCACTGTCACCAGCATCACAACAGCACGTGGGAGATGTGCCTCCATCTCCCCCCGTCCCCAGAACACACAGCAGGGAACTTTCTCCAGATTTTTGGGACCTTCCCACTCCGCTCCTGCCCCCCCTACCTGCAGCTGGTAAGGTTTTCCAGCCCGGATTAGCTGTGATACCAGGAAGTTGGTGTGAAAAAAGTGCACATTTTCATCCAAAAAGCCATGGAGGATCAGCAAACGATTTGGCCTGGATTGGGGTGAGAGATAGGACGAGAAACAGGATGAGAAACCAGATGAAACAGCAGATAAAAGCTCTGCAGAGGGTCTGAGCAAAGAGCTGCCAGCTGGACAAGCCAAACCCAAGCCAAGAGCAGTGGCAGGCCATGGCCCTGGGCCTCAAGCCCTCCCTGGCAGAGGGGCTGGGGGTGCCACGGCCCAGCTGCTGCCGATGGCAGTGACCAGCAATGCGAGTTAAACCGGATCAGAATCCATCTGTTCCCTTTGGGACTGGGCAGAGGTGGCACGGAGCAGGCCCAGGAGCAGGGCTGGGGCAGGTACTCACTCGTTGGGAAGCTTTTCCACGTGCARTGCCACCGAGCCAGCCTCGTAGCCCTGCTGGTTGTTCTCGGGGACGTCCATGTAGCGCTCGGTGTAGCCGGTGTCGTAGGCCATCCACACGGTGACAGGGGCACCTGCTATAGCAATCTGTCAAACAGAGAGGTGGCACCACACAGCCTCCATTATCACCTGCTGAGCAGCCCAAGGGTTCCCCGTTTTCCTGGAGAGGCAGGAAAAAACAGGCTCTGGGCTGTTCTCTCACTCAGATCRGGATTCGCCTTCAGCAATCCCAGACACAGCCCAGATTCCTCCTCCTGCTGTTCTCTTATGGTCAAAATGGGGCAAGTTCCTGCACATCAGCACTAAAGGCCTCCCCTTAGTGAGGAGGACTTGTGAACTGTCCAGAAACTTGGCTGGGAATTTGGGATTGGGAATAGCACATCAATTATCTCCCTGYATGGCAGACCAAGCCCTTCACTGGCAGTCACTGGGGAAGGAGCCCATCCCAGAGCCATCTCATCCAGCTCCAGCCAGGGATGAGCTGCAGCAAGACACAGGACTGCAGCCAGGAGCTCCAGGCAGGCAGGGCAGAGGGACATTTCCCCCTGTCCACCACAAAGAAGCCAAAGGGCCAACTCCAGCTGCCAAGAGGGACAGAAACTGCGGGAGCTCATGTCCCAAAGGTGCCAGCCCCACGTCCAGGCTCACCTTGAAGACGTTGGGTTTGCAGATGAGCCCCATGAGGGACAGAAAGCCCCCGTAGGACCAGCCGTGGATGGCGACCCGGCTCAAGTCGATGAACCCGTATTTTTCCGCTACATAATGTAAACCTTCCACCTGGTCCTCTATCTCCACCTGACCCTAAAAGGCAACAAGGAGGCTCCTGTTAGTGTACTTGCTAAATTTAGAAACTTGAGGTAGGGAGGTGCAACACTCACACAGGAAACAAGCAGCCACCACCCTTAGGAAGGCCAAGGGATCAGAGATTCACCAGCACAAGGAGGACGTTACCATTTGGTTTTTCAGRGCCCCTTCAAATTTGAGGCCTCGCTGGCACGATCCCCTTCCATCAATCACCACCACAGCATAGCCCAGGGACGCCAACGTGTTCAGCCGCAGGTACTTGATGCCTTTGAAGGAGTTATTCACCAGCTGCACCTGCACAGGGAGGGAGGAAGAGTTTCAGAGCTGAGCGGCTGCCTTCCTGTGCCTCCCTGTGTCTGTGGAGGATCCTGAGCTGGACAGCAGGCACTCGTTGAGCTATCAGAGCCATGGAAATCAAACTCGGTGCCAGAAAGGTCATCTGAGGTTTGAAGCAGGGGTCAAACACAGGGACAAACTAAAATCGAGTAGGTTTCAATTAGGTATTAGGAGGAAGTTTTTTGCTGTGATGGTGGAGAGGCCCTGGCACAGGTTGCCCAGAGAAGCTGTGGCTGCTCCATCCCTGGAAGTGTTTGAGGCCAGGCTGGATGGAGCTCTCAGCAATCTGATCTAGCAGAAGATGTCCTTGCCCATGGCAGGGGGTGGAACTGGCTTTAAGGTCATTCCAACCCAAACCATTCCATGATTCCATGACACCGTTCATTGCTACCCAAAGTGCAAGTCTTGATGCATGACCCAGTGACAGAGCTCTGCCCTGGGCAGCAGCCCCAGCCCTGACCCCAGCAGTTCCCCTGGGTTTTTACCTGAGGGCCTCCGTACACAAAGAGCACCGTGGGATGCTTCTTCCCAGGCTGGACATCGTGAGGTTTGTAGACCATTCCGTAGAGCTCCACGTCCGACTGGGTGCGGAAGTGGAAGATCTCCGGGGGGACATAGTCCGGGGGACAGCCTGCAGCAGGAGGGTCACAGCAGTGAGGGTCACACACAGCAGGGAGGGCAGCAGGAGGGTCACACGCAGCAGTGGGGGCAGCAGGCTCTGCCTCCCACCCCCCTGAACCAGCTCCTTCTGTCCAAACCCGACCCTGGTCAGAGCTCCTTCAATACCACACCACACCAAGGCTTAGCAAAGCCCCTCCCTGGGAAACACATAGCCTTTCCCTGCCTGCACAGGGAAGGGATCCCACAGGAAAACCTCACCAGCTGGGGGTTCTCCAACAAAGCACATGTGCCACAACAGCAACAACGTGTGAGAGGGTAAGAACAGGGATGGGAGAAAGTGTTTGCAGGAGGGGTTCAGGTGCTGCTGTGAGCTGTGTCTAAACCTTTAAAACGTGCAGTGCAGAATGGAGCAGCCACTGCATCCCAGGCACTTGTCCCTTCCCTATTCAGGCAAATCGTGAATGAAAAACTCTCTGGAAGTGCCCAAGGTTGGACAGGGCTTGGAGCAAGCTGGGCTAGTGGAAGGTGTCCCTGCCCATGGCAGGGTGTGGGAACAGGACAAACTTTAATGTCCCTTCTCACCTAAACCATTCTGTGATTCCACAGTAAAACCACATCCTTGTGAGTGTGTAAACCCTGTATCTTTGAGCACTGTTTTTGCTCAATGTGTGCAACAGTAACACCTCAAAAAACCACAGACCATTTCCTGGGCAAGCTGACCATGAAAAACATCTCCCCCACAAAATAACACAATTCATCTTCCCTCAGAGCGAAGGTACTCAGGCCACTCCCCTCCCCATCACTTTTGGCTACTGCCAGAGGAGTTATCACTGATAAAGTCCCCCTGGCACCTTCTCCAGGACTTACTGGCTGCCTCCATCATGCTGGCCCAAAACTTGGGCTGCTTGTGCAGAGGGTCATCGTCAGAGCCGCTGAGCTTGTAGATGTGCACGCAGGGAGGAGTGCTCACACTGCTGTAGTGGCTGATGAACATGTCAAAGTTCTGCCGGGGGAGAGAGGAGAGTTAGGGAATGAKGTCCTGCATTTCCCACAGAAGAGCTCCCGCACCTCGAGCAGCGCTCAGGGCTCGTTACCGGCCACGAGTCATTGCCATTCCCAGTCAGGATCCCTAACAGTCAGGAGATGGGAACCCCAGAAACAACAAACCTGGCTCATGGAGCAGCTGTGGGAGAAGCCTGGAGTGGTGAGCCGCAGGATCTCCCCGGGACACTCGTAGCTGACCACGTAGAGGTGGTGCTCCAGCGGGGTGTCCTTGGTGCCTTGGAAGTACACCAGCTTGGTGGCCTCATTGACCCAGATCTGTGMGAGGAGAGGGGGCTCAGGGACACACAGGGACAAGCTCTGCTCCTCTGCCAGCCCTAAGTGTCTGTCCTCAGGCAGAGCCAGCTGAGCACACATACAGGCCACGACAGGGCTGCTCAGGGCAGGGGCCTGAGGGGCCAGAGAACACACACAGCACCTGCAGAACTGCAGACAAYCCAGCGCAGTGACTAAAGGCAGCCCCTCAGCCCTTTTTTAAATGACTCAAAGCATTTGCTTATTAATGAGCATAAAAAGTTGGGCTTTGTTCCCCGCAAGTGAAACGAGGAAGAGTCTGTGTTTAAATATGGCATCTTACAGAATTATGGAATCATTTAGGTTGGAAAACCCCTCCAAGATCAACCCTTAACCCAGCAGCACCGTGTTCACCACTAACCCACATCCCCAAGTGCCACGTCCACACCCTCCTGAACACCACCAGGGCACCACTGCCCCGTGCAGCCTGTGCCAAAGCCTCACCACCCTTCCACTGCAGCCATTTTCCCTCACCTCCAACCTAAACCTCCCCTGGTGCAACGTGAGGCTGTTCCCTCTGCTCCTGTCCCTCGTTACCTGGGAGAAGAGCCCGACCCTCACCTGGCCACAACCAAAGCATGGATTATAAGGGTACAGGTATCTTTTTTCCAGCAATCATGATAATGAATTCCCACTTGTGGGAGGACCAGCCCAACAGCTCTCAGMACCAAACTTTAAGTCACATTAAAATAGGTTTTTACTGTCCAGATAAAGCTGTTTCTAAAAACCACCTGGCCAGGCAGGAACAGAGGCGACAGCTTTTACATCCTGCATTGATCCAGCAACAGTAACTGAACTGTTTTTCCACCTCASAGTTTCCAAATGCTATTTCTGGCTAACCTACAGTTTGAAGACCCCTGTGAGCAGCAAAGGGAAAAACATATCCAACTCAATTGGCCAGGAAAACCAGGCAGAGCCCTGTGGAGCAACAAATGCATCAAAATAATTGCTGCTAACACAATTTTAGCCATAACACATGCAGGGAAGAGCTGTGGCCAAAATCAACAGCATGTACAGTGAGAATCCACATGGGGAGGGACAGCAGGTTAATTGCAGATTGAGGAAAAGCAGCAGAAACCAAAAGCTTGGAGCTGTTGGTCTTTTAAAAAGCGAGAAGTGAAAACCCAGATTAATCGGAAATGAACAGACAAGGTCTTTATTTTGACAGAAATCACCTGGGAGTGTTAAAGATCAGACTCRGAGTTAATTCCTGAAGCAAAAATGAAACTAGGTTTCTACAAGATTAATAAAAATTCATTTCTGCCTGTTCTGCAACCGACAACAGATACGGTTTCTCCATATTCTAAATTGCTTTATATTCCCCAGCTGCCTTCTTCCTAAAGGCKCTGCTGAGGGATCAGCTGGAGACCAAGAGTTCACTCCGAGTGCCAGGACACATTTCCACATTGCAAGAACTCATTGGAGTTAAAATGCCTCAGCAAAGGCAGCAATCCCAAGCTTCTCCACAAAATGGTTCTTTGTTGCTCTTAAACCTCAGACTTGTGTCCTTTTTTATGGCCTGACCCACTCCTGGGATTTACCTAAGGAGCAATCCAAAGTCTGATTAAGAAGGCAATCAGATCCATGTGCGCTGGCCTACAGCACTTCTGGGGAAAGCAGAGGCAGCAATAAAAACAGCAACAAAATGAAGCTTAAGCAGTTCTAGCAGGTCCCAGGTGTCACACAGGACTCAGGCCAGGACTGGGGGCAAACAATGCAGAGCTGAGACACTGGAAGAGAATAAAAATAACTCCTACCTTGGATCCATGCCTTGCCAGCACCTCCCATTCCCCACCAGTCAGGGCAATCTCCTCCTTGATGGGACATTTGAAATCATCTGCAAGAAATACCCAGAGAATAAATCACTGCTCTCCCCGGAAGACAACAGTGGGAGAGGGAGCTCCCAGGGCTGCAGCCCTTACCCTCACTGTGCACATAAGGCTGCACCCAGTCGTGGCTGCCTGGCTTTAGGATCGCTGTCACCCTGTACAGGTGACAGAACCCTGTTTTGCACTCGTTGGCTCGGATAAAGCAGAGCTCTTCCTCCTCCCCCTCCGGCTGGACGAAAGGATAGAAGATGTCGTGAACCTGCCACACGAGATGAGAAACCTGTGAGTGATTTGCTTTATCAAACCCCTGAGTTAACACCAAATTTGGGACTACTGAGTAGCAAAGCTGCTGGAGCAAGGACTAAACTGGACACCCAGTCAACCCAAGAATGGTTAACTGAGGGGAGGAAGGGGCACCCTGTGTTCTCCTCCCAGCCCCGAGCCTCTTACATTTATCCACACATCAGTGGTTTCTTCATAGATCACAAATGGCTGGACATTTTCTGGCACAGTTTTGGCAAATTCAGCACGCTGCTCCTCGTTTTCTGGGACTGGAATAAAGAGTGCTGGAGGCAAAAGGATTAGCTGGAGCCGCTGCTGAGGTCTGTCTAGGAACATAGCCCAGGCACTGGGGAAAGAAGTTGGAGGTGAATGTCAGTACCACAGAACAGAGGTCCCTTTCCAGCACCCAGAACATGCATCCCTTTCTTTCCCCCGCTGGCAGAAAGGATTTGGGCATCTGAATGCAAAGCTTTTCTCATCGCTGCTGCTTTCTAATCCCCTGGAAGCTCTGCCAACACACAACGTACTGCCAGACAGCTCTGGTATTTCACAGGGGTATCGCTCAGACGAGATGTCTGACAGATTTGCCAGTGCCTATTCCAAGGGAGCACTGCTAACAGAGCCCTGTCTCCAGAATGTGACTCCTCCTTGGACACCCCTCCCTCAGGAAGCACTCTGTGCTCCAGCTCTTACCCAGCTCAAGCGATCACTCTCCAGGTCTGCAGCCTCCCCCTCGCACTCTGCCCTGACAGGGAAGGCACAGACCTAACACAAGGAGTTGCTTCAGCCTCAGCCTCGCTCCTCTCTGAGGAGAGACCCTGGAAGCGGTGCTGCACTGCAGGCTCTCAGCATGACAGATGGCAAACCACGGCCACCCCAAGGCCTGCAAGCGCATCCAGGGAAGTTCCATCACTAAAGACAGATTTGGAGAGAGCCAGTGCTCCCCCAGCGCYGCAGGAGCCGCGGATTTCGGGAACTGAGATATTCAGCACATTTAGATAAGCTCTGGTGCAGAACATCACAATCACCTCGGGGATTACCTGCTGGAAAGCTAACTYTAAATTTCCTTTCCAGAGCAGAAAATTAATGACAAGTTACAGAATGCCACCTTCAAAGGCAGCCAAGTCACCTTAACTTGATCTGCACACACACCACTGAACAGCCAAGCAAGCTTGGGAGGGGAAAAGATTAAGAACTTTAGAATTTCAGTCAGATTGGGGTGAACTCTGTAACTCTTCAGGCAAGACTGTGTATCCCATTTGGAGCAATAGCCAGTCCCAGAGCAATCCTTCCCCTTGGACACGCTGCATGAAGGATGTGGCACCACAGAACCTGCCCCCTGTCCTGTGGTGCTTTTGGCTCTGTTCACAAACTGTGCCAATGAACAAAGATAAAACTGCCTACAGAACACCCTCATTCTCAGCAGGAAGCACATTGTACCTGTGTTAAACACCTTCAGCTCCAGGACCTCCCACTTACATCAATGTCATTTAACTCTGTGGCTGTGACAAACCCCACAGCCTGTCACTCTGCTCTACCTTTGCTTCACTCCTACTTTTGGGAGGCTGTAGCACTGAGGAAGCCAAACATTCATGTGCCATTTCTGGCACTCAGGGCTTTAAAATCAGGCCATGAACACAACACAATCATGTCGAGAGTCTGCAACCTGAGGAGCCCTTGGGAAAGTTATTTTGGAAGGAAAATGGACTCACTATTTGCCATCCCGGGTCCATCCAGCACGGGCAATGTACTCCACGGTGGGAAAYAAGGCAGCAAAGGGTTGCACCAGCTCCTTGTCCTGAGCACACACAATCTGCAGCAAAACCAAGGCCCAACATCAACTCAGGCCACCAGAGCTCCTCACCTCCTCCCAGGGAAGCTCAGGGAGATGGGAGAACAGGGAAGCTTAACTACTGGCACCAGTAAGGGTCAGGGCAGGAGAAGCAAGCCTTGCTACAAAGAGCAGGAAGAAAGGGAAAAACAGGCTTCAAAGCAAAATGATCCTGGCATTCAGCCACGGGAAAGGACACAGGCAGGGACTGAAGCCCAGGATCAGACCTGGCTCCAGCCCTCCTGCTCTGCCACGGTGGGCTAACCCCACTTCCCCCTTCCCTCCACGTTCCCAGCTGAATCTCCACCAGAGCAATTCTTTTCAGCATTTTCAAGTCTTTCTGTTTCTTGGTTAAACACATTAGAGAACCACATGTTACAGGAGGATGAAAAAAAACAGACTAACACTAATTAGGATTTCTTAGTGACCTTGTTTTAATTCTAGGGAGCTTCAGAAACCCTCCTGTGCAATGTCCCATTCTGAGTTATCACTTACCTTACCCTTGCTGTCTGTTTTAAATTCTGCCAGTTTTAATGTAATCTTGGGGTTTTTGCTGCCTGCAGAGAAGAAGTGAAAAAACACCAAGATGATAGAGTTGAACATTCTGTTGTTGCACAAAATGCAGCTTCTAAAGGAGAACTGCCCCTGGTCCTACTGAAATGGCTCTCTGTGAATTTACAAATATCAAATATGTATGTGAGCAAACACCAGAGTCATTCTGGGAATGGGAACAGTTTGCTTTGCCTTCCCTAGCTGGCTGTGTATGTTCTCAGGAGGGAGAGGAGAGATGGGATTCAGAATGTATTCCACAATATGCCACCAGATATATTCTACTTCCTCGGCAACCTTTTCATTTAGGCTGAACTTCAAATCCCAGCCCCTTCTTGCAGCAGATTTTGGGCTCAGAGACTCAATTAGGTCTCAGCATTTACCACCAATTTCTACATCCTGGTAAGTACCCAGATTAATGATGCAAAGTTTATAGCCCCAATTCCACTGCTGATTCCAGCAGGAGTCCAGAGCTGCCTCAGCAGCTGGGGTGTGTCACTCACCTGTCCTGGGGTACCGATAAGAATCTGTTTTTCTCTCCTCCAAGGCAGGTGAAGGAACATGAATTATCTCCACCTCTGACTCATCCACTTCCTCATACAAGATCCGCAGTGTTTTCAAATCCTCTGAACCTGTGACAGACAGCAGGAATGTTTGCATTTTCCAGTGGTTTCTGGCTTTCTCGGAGCACTGGTGCAGAGGGAACACCTGTACAGCCCCAGCCCTCAGTGACCACCTGCAAACACTCCCCTGAGCACAACCAGAACCCCCTCAGTGCTTTGTTCCTTCAGCTGATCTCCCCAGAAACCCAGGCCAAAGGAGAATCGTGCTCAGAATATCATCCCTAGCATGAGGCAGCAGTCACAGCGCCAGGACTGGATGAGCAGAACAGTGACTGACCTTCTGTGGAAGCTGTGGGACACCACCAATAGCCCGTGAACCGATCAAACTCCTCCTGAATGACAAAAGTGGCTACACCAGCAGACTTGGGGTCATCCAGAACATTGGATAAGCCTGGAGAGGAACAAAGACGAGACAGCATTTGCATTTTGCATTTACATCTCCTTGGAAAACGCTGATCCAAAGGACAAATGCACTTGTAAGAAATAAGCCATGAAAAATAAGACACGAATGCAGGTACTCCAGGCCAGATTTCTCAGCAGGAATTTCCCCTTGGAGCTGGCAGGAAGCCCCAGTACCTTTATGGCAGTATGTCATCCGCCTCTCCTCGCCCGTCTCGATGTTTGCCACCCACAGGTCGTTGTTGTTAATGAAGGAGAAGAAGGCTGGGTCAGCAGGGCAGATTTTGGGATCCATCCGTGGCCCCGTGCACTGAGTCTTGATCTCCAGAGGCTTCATTGGAGACACCTATGGCAAGAGACACACACAGAGCTCGGTACCACAGCAGCTCCCAGCTTTGCAGAGAAAAAGCCTAAACCAGAGGCACAGCACAGCCCATGGAATGATGGCAAATGTGGCCCTGACAGCACACGAGAGAAACAACCACAGCAGATACAGATGTGAAAGATGTGGGCCTGTCACAGCAGGGCCAGAGGAGGCCACAGAGCTGCTCCAAGGGCTGGAGCCCCTCTGCTCTGGATTCAGGCTGGGAGAGCTGGGGGCATTCACATGGAGAAGAGAAGGCTCCAGGGAGACCTCAGAGCCCCTTCCAGCACCTAAAGGGCCTCCAGGAGGCTGGAGAGGGACTTGGGACAAGGGATGGAGGGACAGGACAAGGGGGAATGGCTTCCCACTGCCAGAGGGCAGGGTTAGATGGGATATTGGGAAGGAATTCCTCCCTGTGAGGGTGGGGAGGAATTCCCAGAGAAGCTGTGGCTGCCCCATCCCTGGAAGTGTCCAAGGCCAGGCTGGACGGGGCTTGGAGCAACCTGGGATAGTGGAAGGTGTCCCTGCCCATGGCATGGGGTGGCATTGGATGAGCTTTAAGGTCCATTCCAACCCAATCCACTCTAATTCCATGTGCAGCCATCTCCAATGCAAACCATTAAGTCCCTTTCAGGGGCTATCCATGAAATCCCTGGCAGACTCACCATGAACCCATTCTTGCCCCCATCTCGACAATGGAAGAGGCTGTTGCTGGCCTGGAAGAGGAACAGGCCACTCTCACTGTGGAAATCATAAGATGTTATCCCAAAGACACCCAGTCGCTTGCGTTCCCTCAGGAGCTCCTCCTCTCTGGAATACATCCCGTGGTGAGGGGTTGCCTGGAATTGAAGGAAAGGAAAATCTGAAACAATCTGCAGGGAGAGAAACGTTCACAGGAGTGCTTCAGGAGTTCACAGGCACAACACCCCAGCCCAAACAGGCAGCAGTGTCAGGGCACAGGTCCCCAACTCCTGTACTCMAGGCTACAGCTGTGGGGTCCAGGAGGCCCAAACCCACCACACCCCCAAAATTCCCTCTATGGGAGGGATGAGCTGTGAATCTCTCATGTTTGCAGTTGGCACTCCAGCACGAACTGAGAACAGCTGCACTTGCTCTGCTTATGCAAATCAGATGTAACCAATTAACTTAATGACGTTATCTGCAGCCTTCACAAACAGTTTCCATGTCAGACACTGCAAACAAAAGTTCTTCCGGGATCTTGAATTACCCTGGAGAGAACTTGCAGCCCAAATGGGGTCAAGACAGATAAGTCCTTTTCCACCAGGAACCTTTTCATAGGGCAGAAAGACCAACRCCCTCCAATACTGTCAGTGACAAAGGACAGTGAGATACTGAAATCAGGGAGGGGAAAATTCCCTTCCTTTCTGGTTCACTCACAACAGAGTGAGGCAGAAGCAGCAGTTTGAACTCAACTTTCCCAACGTTTTAAAGCAGGAAAGATGACAGACACCAGACAGATGTCCCACCACAGCAGCACCCAGTTTCACCAAGCGCTGACAGCCCAGGCTCTTCCCAATCTGGCTTACCTGAAAGTGATCCAGCATCTGTTTCCAGGACAAGAGTAGCAAGGCCTCCTTCCGTACCTTTTTGGGAATCTCTGAATAAAGAAGGGAATTCTCTCTGCTACCATATGGCATTCCTATGAGGAGCACAAAAGCACCATCCTATTTAAGATGAGTTTGCCAGGACAAAGAGGCCCAAGAACAAATTCAAACAGAAGTCTGGTAACAGAGGGGCTGGGGCTGCCCAGAGGCTTTTACCAATGTTCCTTCCCAAGCAGCTCCCAGTTCAATCCCAGAATAACATCTAAACTACTTAAATTTAGATATTCATTTGTTTAGAATTTTCCCTAAGCGAGATTTAACACTAATCAACCTCTCCAGAATGTATTAGGTCCAACTTTCCCCTCTGTGCCCCAGATCCACTCTAAGAGCACCACTCCCTGAATGGGTGACTCAACATTATTCTCCACATTTCTCATCCAGAAATTTGCTACAGGGACCTGGTTCAGGCCAAGGCAGCAGCTTGCAGGAGGGAAAGGAAAAGCTTGGAAGCTYCAGAGAGCCCATTCAAATGTGAAACAGTATCCTACAGAGTCAAAAGACCTTGTCATTTTACATAAGCCTTTGACTGTGGTTATCAAATAAGATCCTGGCTTTCATCCAACTTCCAAAACAACCATAAAATATCCTGACACACGAATTTGACAGTTTCCACAAAAACAAAGACCATGAACTTGCCCTCTACTTATGCTATAGAGACTCCCTGGATCAGAAATTCACACAGGGATGTGTGCCCTGATACTGCCTACTCTGCACATGTTCTGGGCAGAACAGAGAGATTTCTGAGCTGGCTGACCCAGCAGTACAGTTACTTCAAATTAAAACTGAAATATTAATAAGTGCTCGGGAAGCAGAGCAATATGTGAGGATCTAATCCTCAGAGATACAGGAACACCAAAGTGCTGAGCATGTGGTGTTTAACATAAGCAGCATCTGCCATGATACAACACAAAACTCTGTGGGGATGGCCCGGGAATGATTGAAGATGGCCAAACAGGAAAAACTGCAGAGAGGAACAAATGACTCTGTACACACATATTTGACACTCAGGCAACTGTGACCTGGACTTCCCTTCCCCTTATGTTAGAACTTTCTCCAATGACCTCAGGCTGACTACAATCAATCGGCATTTACAAGGACAATATTGCCTTCCTCCCCAAAAGACAGTTTACTTTGCTTCCAAGTGAAGAGAAGCATTCAACCCTACAGCAAAGGTCTTCAGGAGTCTCCATCTACTCCTCAGTTTCATTTGAACACTTTAAAATGGTATTTAATGCTGGGGCAGTAACTGCACAGAGTTAAACACTTGTGAACTTACAGGCTGCCCCATCCCTGGAAGTGTCCATTCTTATGGCAAAAGAATCAGCATTTACCCTTTATTAGGAACATCTGAGAAGAGGTACCCTGGGATTACCTGGCTGATACTGATCTGAAGTGAGGGATTAGTCTGCTCTGTGCCCTGTACAAGTCCTTAAGGAAGGAAACACTGAAAAGACACTCGAGTATCCTCATTCCTGGTTCTGGCTCCTGGAACAGTCACACCCTGGCAGAACACCAACCACTCAGTAGCTGGTTTGGTTGCCATTTCATACAGCAGAACATTAAAAAAATTTAAAATTAGCCACTTAGTTCTTTAGTCATCTAGATCAAAACCAGTATCAAAGTGAACTTGAAATACATTCAGCTTTAAATCAAGCCTCTGCTCAGACTTGACAAGAAGAATATGCCAGCTCTGGATACTGCCCTTCAGAGCAGCACTTGTGTCCCAAGAATTTATGAGAACTACACAAATCAAGTCACTGGCACACAGGAGCTGCTTAATGACAAAACAAATCAGTCCCTCAAATCCAGCATCCTACAGTGACCTACACTCCAAAACTGGGAAAAGAAGGAGAAGCAGGGTCACTTCAGGGCAGCAGTCACTGCACGGAGTTGCACATCAGGCAATTTTTTTTCTGGCCCAGTAATGATCAGCTCATGCCCCAAAGCACAACAAACTCTTTATAGTCTATAAAGCTTCCCATGTTACCAACCACAAAATTATCCAGTTACTAAAATCTAACAACTGTCACTAATTACATTGTGGCTCCAGCTGTAACGAGGGACCTGTACAACACGGAGTTCTGCTTTCAGTCCCACTGCAAGGAAAGGGATATTTCCCTGCAAATGCCAGGAATAGCTCATTCCCACCTCATTTTTTTTCCCTGCTCTTGAAAGCATCCTACCTTCATGACACTTAATAAAGCGGGAGACACCACCACCCTGCCATTAATATGTTGCAACATATAATTAGTAACTACTGACAGCAAATTTCTTGGAAAGTCAGTCTGGTTAATGAAGCCAGTAAATCCCTTTTCTCCCAAGCTGGAGAAGCAGAAATAGTCCTGAGTCTGAGGAACATCCCTTCTCCTGCACCATCCCCTGGGTGACAAAGGACACAGAAGGGGAGGTTGGCTGGCCAACACTTCCCCTTGTCACAGCTGAATCCCTGCGTTTACAGCTTGTCTGGGATGGAGGAGTCTCTGCTCAGCCCCAGGCTCTGCTAAAGATCCTGCAAACCTTGGGCCACGTTACCTAATCTCAGTTCCCCCATCTCCTAAAGGGAGATCCCCCCCATCCTTATCCGTGGCTGTTGAGCTCAGCAGTGCCCCCACCCACATCCCCCGGACCCCGGCAGGGAGGCTTACCCAGGTAGTAGAGGCGGTGAGAGTGCGGGCTGGACTCCTCTGTTTTCCGGACAAACTGGAAATCATGGGGAGCTTTGTTCACTATCATGCCCGAGTACTTCCTGCTGCTGTGAATAATGTCACGCAGCCCATCCCAAGAATGCTTCTGCACCTGGAATTGGGAAGGCACATCCTCCATCTCGACCACTTCGGAGCTGTCCGAGAGCGTGTCCACTGCAGTCATCCTCGCTTCCCCTTCAGAACTGGGCAAAAAACTGGGGAGGAGTGGAGGGAGAGAATTAAGCCTTAAAATGAAGCAGGCGCTCCTTAAACTACAAATCCTGGGGTTCTCTGCACTCTAAGATTACATTTTAAACGTATTGGAAGGAAAAGTCCATCTCCCGTCCCATATAGGATCCTGTAAATGAAGATATCGACCTCAGAAAACTCCCTCCCCCAGGACTGGTTCTAGAAATAAGCTGTTAAAGGAAGCACAAGCAGCTTGACTCAAAGGAAAACCACTCCAGGAATTTGGATGGATATGTCATCAAGGCTATGACCTACCATAAAGGCATATAAAATTCTGTCCTGGGAGACCACAGAAGTGAAGTCCCCTTCCTATTCCAAAGGAAAACCTGCTCATGGCTTGGGGAGAGATGTTTAAACCCAAGCACAGCAACTCACTTACCTGAGGAGATATTGAGGCCAGGAATGAAGTAGGAGAGATGGGAAAATAGGAAGAAAAAGTGCAATTGATTTGCTAAGAGAGAGAAGGCAGCAGGAGCAGACCCTGGCTGTATCCTGAGAAACGTGGCACACATTCCTCAGAGATTTCCAAGCCAGCAGGTGTGGAAGGAGAGGACAAGAACCGCCTCCACATTAACACAAATGTTAATTTGAGGTGAGGTGGACCCACAGACTTGCCCAAGGTCAGTGATGTCATCCACTGCAAAGCAGGAATGAGCTGAGGACTAGGGAAACCAGTTTTTGACACCCCATTTGAGAAGCAGGATGTCCCTCCAAGAGTGGTTTTGGAGGTACCTGAAAGAATGCTACAAAGAATTTCAGAAGAACTTCTCAGTTTACTGGACAAAAATAGCCTGGAGAATTTCGCTCCACAGAGACAGAATCAGCCTCTTAAAAGGGGCTGAAAATGTAACATCTCCTCAGACTCCTAAGTCCCTAAATGGTACAAAATGTGCCAACAGTAACACAGGAACAAGCTCCCAAAATAAGTCTGTAGGAACTCCTGGTACCTCCTGCCCAGCAGTAAATCCACAGCTTGAAAATGGATAAAGAGAAGCATTTTCCAATCAAAGACAGGCAGGAAACCACAAAAGAGAACGTGATGGGATGTTGTAAGACTGTGAGTGTGTCTGTGGCCTCTGCCTGTATCCAGGGTCTCCACTGCAGCAGCTAAAATCACATCTGAAGGCAGAAGTGTTGCCTGTCAGAAACACATGACAGGAAGACCGCTAAAATCCATACACTGGGTGCAATTCTCCCAAACCCAATCCCCCCGCAGGTCAACTCAGCCAATTAAATACTCTGGCTTTGGCTCAAGAAGCCTGGCCCTCAGGTTACTCTCACCCAGCTGATGAATCCATCTCACTCAGCCAGGCTGGCTCCTCACAAGGGGAAGTTTAACCTTTAAACAGTCCACAAATGTGATACTGGAAACTGTCCCAAATTGAACTGGAGCCCGGAGCCCCTTCCAAACGACACTGCCATGATTTTGTGATGTGAACAGCACAACTCCAAGCTTGGTGCTGTTCTCACCCTGGTGATTTGGACACTAGAACAGAGTGGGGAAATGGGATAAGGAAAGCAGCCACCACACAAAGTGAGGTGAAAGTGTTGGGAATTGCCACTGGCACAGCCGGACCCTGGTGGAGTCTCACAAAATCACAGAATGGTTTGAACTGGAAGCAACCTTAAAGATCACCTAATTCCAAACCCCTGCCAGGGATACTTTCCACCAGAAGGTAAAAAACCTCTAAAACTTAGGTCCTGACATGATACAGAGTAAAAAGGAACTCAGATTTCTTCCTCCATCACTACAGCCACCTCTGGAAAAAACACAAGGCAGTATTTGGTAACGCCATGTACGTAAGCAAACAAGTACAAGGAGTAACTTATGTCAGTGTGGATTTTGGGATTACATTATTCAGAGGTGAGCTGGATCAAGACACCAATTATTAAATATCTTAAGACAGGCAGCAATAGCACATCCAAGGTTTACACCTTGCTGGAGAAGCCCTGTCCCTTCCACCCCACGCTGAGGCAGGGATTGGGATGACTCAGAGCTGTTGCAGGAACACTGCTCGCTCCACTCCCAAAAACATGGAGCTGCCCCTCAGAGGTCTTCTAATGCCTTTGGGGCCCTGCCAGGTGAGGTGGGTGAGCCACCAAGCCCTCCTCCAGGGGAAGGTGTTAGTCTGGAGGGGACAACAAGCACAGGTGGGAAATCAGCACCAGGAAAAACTCCAAAGCTTGAAATTGGAAGTGGGTGAAACAAGTTATTGTCCTGAGTCACTTCCTGAGTCACAGATCCTGACACGGAGCTCCCTGGGCAGGACTGTATGGCTGGGATTTCTCAGAAACCTCACTCACTGCAGAGGTGATTATTGCTGTGTCCCAGCTCCAGAGGTGATTGCTGCTCTGCCCCACAGCACCACAGAGGCCCCGGGAGGGACCTGGACGTACCTTCTCCAACTTCCTGCAGTCTCGTTTTCCAGACGAACCCTCTTTATCTTCTGCATTAACTACTCAGAGAGCTGGGCAGGACAGGAAACTGGGGAGGAAGAGGGGAAAAAGGAGATTTCATACAACTGTTGGGTAAAACCATCTTCCACAGGTCACATTTCCAGCTGAGCGGGGAGGCACAAATAAATCCTTGGGTTTCATTCCTTGGTGCAAATCTGTTCTGTCAGCACATGCTGGATATGAACAGCCCTGATAAATCTGAGAGACTTCCCCTGAACAATGGGGCTCACTGAACTCTGTGGTGTGCCTCCTTCTCTCCCAGAAAATTCTTCTTAAAATCCGAGAATCCTCAGTACTGAACCTTTCTGTCCTTCCCTTCCCAAAATCCTGAAATTCTTGCAAGTCTCAGGTACTAAAACCTGAAAGAACAGAGGTCTGGTCCATACGCTTAGAGGCAAGAGTCAAACAAAGGACACACCATAAGGAGGCAGCCAGAGGGTCACAGCCCCACCATCAGAGCGTCACAGCCCCACCTGGGACATAAAAAACACATTTATCTTCCAAGCCTGACTGCTGCTTCCCTCTGCCTCAGCCTGCTGCCACGAGGAGCCCCAGCTCTCCACAACTGGAGAACCAATCTGTTCTCCAGGAGCACAGGAAGGTGCTCCACTGTCGTCCTCTCTCCCCAAGTAAAAAGGTCTTTAGCTCTGAATCACACTCAAGACCCGCCACTGCCTTCTGTCGAGGCTCCTGCTCTCCCCAAACAGCCATTTCTCCACAAAAACCGCACTCACGGGGGACCAGGAGAGACAAAGCATCACAAAGAAACTCCTCAGCTGCAGAGGAGAGCAGAGAAGGAGGAAGCAGCAGCACCCAGTAATTTAAGGGCAGTTTTTGATGCAGGCACGAAGGGCAACGGGAGTGATGCTCAGGAATGCTGAGTAACCTGGTCTGATCTCCCAGCTGACCCTGCCTTGAGCACGGGGTTGGACCGGAGACTTCCCGAGGTCCTCCCAGGCTCGGCTATTCTGTGATTTTAATGATTATGAGTAACATCTTAACCCTCATCCAGCCCAGATCACACATTTCACAGGGGGAAGGAACAGTAACATCCTGAACCACGAAAAAAAACAAACTGAGCAAAACGGACAAAAGAGATCAGGAACCAGCGTGAATCATTCGGGAAGAGCCAATGGAACGCAGTCACCTACAGGAGCCCTTACAACGTGTCCCTGCCGTGGCCGGGAGCTTTAAGATCTCCAAAAATTAAAGCAACTGAGGGTTGGATAAACCGGCGGGGATTTCTCCAGAGGCGGATAAGCTCTGGCAGAGCTGCCAGCAGCCCGTGTCCCCCTGCAGCTCTCCCCGGCAGCTCTGCCCTTGGTGCAGAGGGAAGGCCGGGATTTGGGATGGCAGGAGAGAGGGAATCCCCGGGGATGGAGCATCCTGTGCCCCCCATCTCTCCCCACTGCTGGAGACGGCTCTTTCCCGTGGGAAAAGAGGAGCAGGCAGCCCCTCACCCGCCTGGGCAGAGCAGGGGGGACACACGGGACCCCCCTCCAAGGGCAGGGAGTCTCCCCCAGTCACCCCATCCATGGGCAGCATAAGGGGGGAGTGACCTGCAAACGGCCCCCTGAGGGCCGGGCCTGGAGGCGAACCCGGGCGAGCAAACGCCCCTCGGGGCAAGGGGAGGCCGCTGCCACCCCTGGGGGGGGGTTCACAGCCCACGGCGGGGGGCAAACACCCCCCCCCAGACACCCCCCAGCCCAGCGGGGATGCGGCCCACGGTGCGGGCAAACGCTCCCTGCCCGGCTCAGCCGCGCCTCACAGGGCTGGGCCCCACCCAGCCCTGCCCGTACCGGGGCGGGACCCCCGTCCCCGCCATCCCCCCCTCCCCTCCTCACTCACCGCGGGGCGCGGCGACCTCCCCGTGCCGGGCGGGGGGTGGGGGCGGCTCCTGCGCGGGAGGGAGGGCGGGGGAGGGAGGGGGCGGCGGCGGCTCCGTCAGTGCCGCTCCATGTCCCGGGCGCGGGGCAGCCCCGGAAACGGGGGCGCGGGGGCGGCGGCGGCCACGGCGCGACCTCTCACCCGGCGGCGGAAGTGGCGGGAGCGCGCGCGGCGGGAGCGCGCGGGCGGCACGGGAGGAACCACTGCCGCTGTGGTGGGGGGGGGGTGGGATGCCCGCGGGAGGACGGAGCTGTTATAGAATCACACAGAATCGATGGCGTTGGAAAAGTCTTCAGAGTCATCGAGTCCAACCTGTGACCGAYCGCCGCCTTGTCCCCCGGACCATGGCGCTAAGTCTGTCCTTAAACACCTGCGGGGATGGTGAGTCCGCCGCCYCCCTGGGCAGTCCGTTGCAATGTCTTCATGGTGAGGGCGGCACAGAGAGAGGCTCATACAGGGTGAAAAAGCACGGGGAAAAGATTCTTCCTCCCCTCAGCCTCAGAGATGGGCCCCTAATTCAGCATTTATTGCCGTCTTGGGGCAGTTGTGGAGCTGTTCTCAGCTCTCGTTGTGCTTTCCCCCCGTACTTTGGGGGAATGGTTGGGTCCCGTTGGGTGATGTTGCTGAGGGAAGCCGGGAAGAGCTGYATCAGCGAGCGTTGGTGGTATAGTGGTTAGCATAGCTGCCTTCCAAGCAGTTGACCCGGGTTCGATTCCCGGCCAACGCAASTTGAGTTTTTTCCCTKTTTTTTTTTATTTTTTTCCCGCGTTTCTCACCGATCCGAAGCGAATTAAGATGCCCTGATACGCGGAGCGCYCGCCCGGCTGCGCTTTGCCCGCCTGAGCCCCGG
Source organism: Amblyornis subalaris (assembly GCA_018881555.1). Taxonomy (NCBI): domain Eukaryota; kingdom Metazoa; phylum Chordata; class Aves; order Passeriformes; family Ptilonorhynchidae; genus Amblyornis; species Amblyornis subalaris. The sequence goes on from JACAXG010000155.1 coordinate 1,208,055, forward strand.
CGGGACGCGGACGCTGGTCAGTGATGGGGCACATGGTGCCGGTTACTTCTCTTCCCGGCTCGCAGTGGGGGCTCCGAGCCGTCAGGAGACGGCGGGGAAATAAATAAATCCTTATAAAAAAACCCAACCTTAGAAAAACCCAAACGAAAAAACAACAAAGAAACAAACCGCCAAAAAATCCCACGTCAACCTGGAGAAGGAAAAACAAAACGTGGTGTTTCCGCCCGGGATCGAACCGGGGACCTTTCGCGTGTGAGGCGAACGTGATAACCGCTACACTACGGAAACCCGCCATGTSTGGTTTTGCGCTGCAATGCCCCATGTTCGCGGCGTAGCGGCTGAGGAGACGCGGGTCTCCCTCACGGCAACCTCGAAAAAAACCGTCCGCAAACCCCGAGAAGCGCCGCGTGGGATTCCCAGTGATCAGCGTCACTGACTAATTAGCGTTCCCGGAGCCCCGCTGGCCTCAGGAGGCGGCTGAGGTGCGTGTTCCGGGCAGTGTTTCGGGGGTCCCCTCAGAGAGGACGCAGCCCCACAGGGAGGTTCCAGCTGAGGGGGCGCAGGGCGCTGCTGAAGAAATCTCTTTTTTCCCTAAGGCAGCTGCCACCAGATGTCGGTAGAATAGTGGCGACAGGGAGTGGAGCTCCCTGGAGAGCTGCCTGGGAGGGAGAGGACCCGCCTGGCGCAGGGGACAGGGGCTGGAGGAGGAATGGCCCCCAAGGACAGGCCTTGATGGGCTCCCTGCGCAGGGGCAAAGTTTCCCTCCCTGCAAATGGAGCTTCTCTAATGGGCCAGACTCTGTTCCCATCACTGGTGTCCCTGTTGGCAGTCACGGATACCCAGGATCCCAGAATAGTTTGTATTGAAGGACCTTAAAGCCCATCCGGTCCCACCCCTGCCATGGGCAGGGACACCTTCCRCTATCCCAGGGTGCTCCAAGCCCTGTCCARCCTGGCCTTGGACACTTCCAGGGATGGGGCAGCCACAGCTTCTCTGGGAATTCCRTTCCAGGGCCTCAGCACCCTCAGTSGAGAGCTGACAATCCCAGATGGTTCTAGGAATATGTTTGTTCTTTTTGCCTTACTRCAATGTTAACAGCTTACACAGCCATGGCGATCCTTCTCTTTTTGGTAAAACCTCAGCCCTTGAAATCAAGTGGTAACACAAGAATTATATTTTCCTGTTTTGTTTTCTTTGTTGGAGTGTGTTTTATGCTCTGCTGGCTGCAGAGAAAAGCTTAGAAGGGAGAAATGAATCATAAACCCAGATGAAAGCAAAAAGAACCTCTCTTTTAATAACACTTGCTCTTAATAAAATCTACTTTTAATTTTACAATTTCATTTTACAATTTGGTAGCTGATCTTTTGATATGGGGCCAAAAGGGATAGAGAAGATGCTGTCACGTGTCCTTTAACTTCAGGGCTTGGCAGTGCTTTATTCTGATGTGATTTATGATAAGGATTATAATGTTACATCCAAGTCCGTGACAAACCTGATGTCTCAGGACTTGTTTGCCTCATGTTGTTGTTAAACATCCTGGAATGAAATTCTTTGCCTGCAGCTGGCAGAGCTGAGGAGAGGACTGGTACCAGCCTTTGCAGGGAACATCAGCTGAGTGTGCTGGGGCAAACCTGATCAATAGCTGGGGGCAAGGTCCCCTCCCTCGAGCAGGGAGGAGTGGATCTGTGATTGACCCAAGACCGTCCATGGAAAGACTCAAATGCTTTGGGTTTTGTTTTCTTCCACAGACCTCTTTCAGCCTGGCGATGGGTGGAGGAAGGAGCAGACAGCGCCAGGGAGGAAGCTCTTGGAAGGTACCTGTGGGAGGCAGAGGCAGGAATTCCATGAAAGACATCGTGCTGTCGGTGTGAACTCCCAAACCCACGCGGATCCCGCGGTGGTCCCTCGCTCCGGGAGCCCTGGGACACGCCGAGTCGTGGGCTCTGGATCCTGCTTGCGTGGGCAGCGCTGGCTCTGGGGGCCCAGACGAAGCTGCCCCTTCCCGCTGGTTCCCACTTGCTGGAATGGCTCCCGGGGATGTTCTGGCTTTTCTAACAAAGATCCGTTGTCAGGGACGGCTCAAACTTTGCCCGCGGGACAAAGATGCTGGCAGCATTTCGGTCTCCCCTCCAGCCCCTGACCTATCCCACTTCCTCCGCTCCCAGCACTTCCCTCCCGTGTGGCACTGCTGGGTGTGGGAGGCCCCTGTGCCTCACCCCCTCCGCACGGACAGTCCCCAGAGCACTAGAAAGGACCGTCACATAAATACCCAGGGAAAGAAAGAACCCAGGGGCTCGTTTGGAGGTGAAGGCTGGGTATTCTCTTCTATTATCACCAGCATCTGCCCTTTCCGAGCGAGGAGCCCTCCCCCAGCTCTCTCCAGCGGCCATGCTCGGCTTTGTTTCCCTGACACGCTGCGCTGGCTGCACAGTCCCATTCCCCCCTTTTCCTCCCTCCACTCCCAAAGCCTGCGTGGCTGTTCCAAGAGTGGAGCTGGAAGCACTGTGGAGCAGGAGAGTGACAATCAGGGCCGGGAGACAACGCTGCCGTGCACAATACCCCCCCAATTAGCCATTCATTTCTTCTCCTTCTGAAATGGGGAGCACAGCCCTTGTGCTGGGAGATAAAACAAGAACGGCTTCAATAGCACTGATTTAAATTAGGTCAGGCTGGCTTTTGTGTGGCGGGGACCACACAATAGCTGTCACACGACGGTGGAGGGGAGCAGCACAAAGGAAAAGAGGCCAAGCAAGTGGCACAGATGCTGGGAGTTGGGGGGTGCTGGGAGATGAGGGGKGTGTGTGTGTGTGGAGAGTGGAGGGGCAGACACTCAACCAGCACGTGATGCTGAGGGATAAAAGGGGCAGCATGGTCAGCCCGGGACAGAGGGGTCACACGCTGCCTGTGCAGAAACAAGCTCTGCCACACCACAGCCATGTGCCCTCGGAAACTGGTCTTTAACCATAACTGCTTGTGAGACAAAGGGGTGACAATTTTGGGCCCCTCATGACAAGGAAGACATTGAGGGGCTGGAGCATGTCCAGAGGTGGGAAGAGAGCTGGGGAAGGATCTGGAGCACTAGGAGTAAGGGGGGCTCGGCCTGGAGAAAAGGAGGCTCAGGGGGGACCTTCTCAATTGTTGAAGTGTCCTGTGTAGCGCCTGGAGTTGGACTAATGATCCTTGTGGGACCCTTCCACCTCAGGGTATTCCATGATTCTATGACCTGAGTTGCAGTTCCCAGTGTTGCCCAATATCTTTCCCCTCGTAAGTTCACCCAAAGTCCACGCCTGGCCTGAACACCTGGTGTGCTGTGAAATCCTGCAGTGGCTCCTTTATGGATTGGTGTGTTTGGGGAAAAACCAGCAAGTCCTTAGAAATTATCTCTTAACCCAGATCCTCAAAACATCCAAGTGTCTGCCTTCAGAGAGAGGTCCTGGGGAGAGTTTTCCAGGAGGATGTGAGCCCTGGAGCCTCATCCCAGTTCTCCCCCCGGTTTCATTAATATCCATATTGCTGTTGTTACAGTGGCAATGCAGATGTTCATGTTTATCTGGCCGTGGGAGGACACGAGAGCAGCGTGCAAGAGCCTGATCTTTTCAGCAAGCTGTTGTCATGTTTTAAATGAGTTTATCCAGGTAAATACATATGCAAAGGAAGGGCAGGTATGTTTAAAAACAAGATTTCACTCCTTCAAGTCTCCCAGGAAGAAACCTCTCACACTGAATGGTCTTTTGTGCCCCACATTGGACTTTTACAGGTACCACTTTGGTACAGTTGGGCCAAAAATCAGCCACTTAAATCAGCCTTTTTGGAAGGACAGCTTGATATTCTTTTGCAAGAAAAAGCTGTACACAAAACCAATACCTAAGCAAAATGTTTATTGTATTACAAAGTCATAATTTGCATGCTAAAATTACAAGTGTTATCATTTCTACTACTGATAGTAAAAAAGTAGGTGAGCCAAAGCACTGAGTGTGCCAGCCAGTGCTAAAAGGAGAAAACTAGGTTAAGCTGAAGTATCAGTTGTTCCTGTTCCCCTTCATTTGTTTGTTCACACATGAATAATTTTTTTTTGAAAACCTAAGACAACTTAGAGCCACTCTGGGCCATCAGCTGAGCCCCAGTGGCCTACATAATTCCCAGGCTGATTTAAACACACTGCTTCCCATGGGCACACTCAGGCAGCGGAATATTCGGTGGCCACCAGCTGATATTGGAAAGACAGGCTCTAAAAATAAGTTGTCCTTTTTTAACAGTGAGTGTAATTAAGCACTGAAATAGTGCCTGTTGTAGGGAGGTGGCCCCGAAGGCACGGAGCCAAGACGAGACATGTTGCTAAAAGGTATGTTCCCTTCACCAGATGGTCAGAGCTCTGATGCATGAAGCACCCAGTGAAATTATCCACCCAGTTCCTGCAGGAAGCCCGTCTGGAGCAACCATAATAGCCCTAATTTCTCTCAAAATAAAAATATATGGTTGCTAGTTTTCACTGCTTTACTGCTATACTATTTGGTGTATTTTTAGCCTTTTAGTTATGAGAACACAGCAAAACCCACACAACAGCAACGGCACACTTTGGTTTGCATTTTGTTTTACTTTCTTAAGCCCACACTGCAGTGGAGACTGGAGGTGTCCAGGCACCAAAAGCAGTTTAACTGTGGGAGCACAAAAATCTGTGTTGTCTGCCAGGGGTTTAGGTGAATTTCAGGAAAAGGTTCTTCCCCCAGAGGGTGTTGGGGCACTGAACAGGCTCCCCAGGGAATGGGCATGGCCCCAAGGCTGCCAGAGCTCCAGGAGCGTTTGAACAACGCTCCTGGGGATGCACAGGGTGGGATTGTTGGGGTGTCTGTGCAGGGCCAGGGATTGGACTGGGTGATCCCTGTGGCTCCCTCCCAACTCAGGATGTTTCTACAATTCTCTGATTTGATTTATTCTGTGGTTTTGCTCACTTGCTGCTTCCTCTGGTGCCTCTCCCTGCACGTGGTGTGACCCAGAGGCAGAAGAGGCAGGAATACAGCTCTTGTTGGCAACTTAGAGGTGTGATCATTGTGAGTTCTAAACAAGAAGACATAAAAATTATGTCTAATCATGTTATTAGTACACACATCCATATGTAAAAATAAATCAAGACGATACAATTAGGTGCGTATAGGTAGAGATCGCTATTATCCAGCAAATGGCATCATCTGGGATGCTCCTGATTTGTGATTGTGTAAATCCCAGTATTCCTGAGATGGACCCTATGACCTGAAATGCTCATTGGAGTCCTTCAGCTCCCCAGCAACCCAAAATCCACTGCAGAAACAAATATGTTCTTCAGAAGATTGGTTCATTCCCTGAATATTTTTGCTGGTTTGGGCTGGGGTATTTTTCGGATATTATCGTTATTACTATTATTTGTTTTGTTTATTTCTTCTTTTATCAGCTCCAGCTGAGACAGGAGAGGGTGGGAGGAGGGTTTTGTTCCTCTGGAGATAACAGGAGGCTGTGCCTGTGCAGCCATGGTGACAAGATCCAGGGCGCTTTCTGCCTTCCAAGCAATTTGCTCCCCACCCCTGGCTCCCAAGTAAAAGTGGGGCAGAGAAAGAGGAGCTTTTGTTTCTCAAGTGCTTCAGCTGTTACTACTAATTAAGCAAAGAGCTCCAGTGCCTTCCCACTCCCCAGCCTAAGGAGGATGGAGTTGGGGCAAAAGGAGAGCCAAGAGGCTGTGCTTTGTTGTGGCATCTCTCCCTGGAAGGCTCCTCTTTCCAGTGGCAGCCTGGCTGGGTGACCTGTGCCATCCTAGTGCCTCAGATTCCCTGGCTGCAGGGGGGAAGAAGTGAGAGAGCCCGAGCTCAGCACGAGGCCAGATGGAAACGACCACCCTGCTGTTCAAGGTGTTATTATCCGTTTAATGCAATATGTTCCCAGCTTCCCAGACATGCTGACTATCAGCAAATTGCTCTTTCCTTCTCCGGCCTTCCCTGGATGTCATCCCCTTCTCTCTGAGATGCCAGCCCCTGCCTTCGGGTCTAACAGCACTTCTGCACCCTCCCCAGTGGGCCTCTTTTTAACCCCTGCTGGCATCACCAGGATGTGCTGCAGGAGCCAGGTGAAGCGTCAACAGCCAGGGATCAGGCAGGTGGGACAAGGAGAGTGGGGCGGGCAGAGGGCAGAGCTGTGGCAGCTCTGCAACAGGGAACACGGACTGTACCAAAGCACTGCACGCACGTGGGAAGGACTGCCAAGAGGAAAAGAGGGTGGAGAGAGAGAAAAAAAATGAATGTAGGGAATAGGAACACTGCAGGAATCCAACAGCCCATGGAATCAAGGTCCAAGCCCTGGCTCATCTCTGGAAGTTGCCCACCAAGGACTGAAGGAACACAGCTGCTCCCAGTGCCTCTGCACCCACTGAGCTCCTTTGGATCTCTTCACCCTGGGATCTCACAGGGAGAAGTTTAGGGCCTCACTTGGAAACAGATGGCCTCCCTCTTGGGCCCCATCTGCCAGGCAACACTGGAGCAGTTGGTCTCTGCAGTGCTGAGCAGAATCTTGTTTACTTTCTCCTCCCATCAGCAAGGTGATCGCGGGGCAACCCAGGCCTGCTGTTACAGCCCAGATTTCCAGAACTCCAAGGTGCGGGAGCGTAACCCAAGAGCCAGAGAGGGCACATGGCATCAGCCAGCCCTGATCTCTGTCACTGTTCAGGGCTGTGGTTGCAAGAGGTCAGGATGTTTGGGAAGTCCTTTGTTTGGAAGAAAGCACAGAGGTGAAAGGAGAAATCCAGAGGAAAGTTTCTCCAGGGGCAGGCGGCAGGAGAGGTGCCAGGAGCAATCGGTGTTGAGAGCCCTGTCCATGATGAATTGATGAGTGCCCACACTGCTGAGAAATACACAGTGTGTTTGGTGCAGGTGTTTGGCACTGACCTGCCCTGGAACCAAGTCCAGTCAAGTTTTTGGGTGTCTGGGCCATCTGGAAACCCTGATGAACTCATCAGCCTCAGTGTTTCTGGCCAGACAGAAAGCTGGTGGCTGCTCTGGGAAAGTGCAGCCTTAATGCTTGGAAATCTCTTGTCAGCAGAAAGCCAGAGCCTGATCTGGCTCATGTGCTGGACTCTTCCCCCTCAGCTTCCAAAGATGAGGCTGGCTGGGCAGGAGTGGTTGGAGAGATGGAGCAGCACCTGGCAGCTGCCCCTTTTTTTTTTGCCCCCCTCAGGACACAGTCTCCATCCACCAGGGACGTACAGAAGTGTCTCCCGACAGCATTAGGCACCCACAAAAATAGCAGCTGAGACCAGCTCTCCTGGAGCAGCACCAGCCAAGATTGCTGCAGCGCAGCTGATAAAAGAACTTCTCCTTTTCTGGGTTCTGCTGCTGGAGCTCTGTATCAAGGACTGGAGGAGATCATCCCTCTGTGCACCAGTGCATGTTTTCCAGAGACGTTGGCCCCAGCAGCCAGGCCGGTGAGGTCCTGCTCTCCCAGGTTGCCAGGTTAGGCAGTCGGTGCTCTAATGGTGCTTTCTGAGCAGAGGGCACGGAGCACCACTTTATCCCTCCCCAGAGGGTTCCCATCCGGCCGGGATGCTGCCGGTGGCAGCTCCGCGGTAATCAGCCCCGAGGCGGGAAGTGGAAACTTTCTGCTTGCAGCCACTTAGTTTCATTAGAAGCATCAAAAGAGAAAACGGGGCCTCAGGTGGGGCAGGAAGATGCAGGAGGTGGGGGAGAGGGGGTTTGCAGCCTGGTTGTCGTGGCACTTGGCAGGGCAGCTTCAGCTGGAGGGAAAAGAGGGACAGAGACAGCCTGGAGGTGGGGCCTGTCACCCACACTGGTCAGAGCTCTGGAGACTCTGCAGCTGGGTAAAACCCACGGTTTCAGGGCACCAGAAATAGGTCTGAGCAGAAGTCCCATCCCTGCCCTACACTCCCTCCTTACCTCATTTCCCTCCTGCAAGAATTTTGCCTGAATTTCTTTTTAATAACCTTGTGCACTAGAAATTGTACCCACTTCCCGGTGATCCTTGCAGGATATATTATCCCTTTAACTGCAAAGAATTTTTCTCCATGTCTAGCCCAAATCTTCCTTGTTCAACACAAACATGATGCTGTTCAGGGATGGAATATTAAGAGCCGGAGTCGCTGCCTAATAACGTATTGATTTCAGTGGAGCTGAGCTCAATGAGAGGAGTCTGCCCAGCCTTGCTCCATCCCCCTCGTGCCCCAAGAGAATGTTTTGTGTGAGACTAAATGCCTCTGTAAGTGCCTCTCAGCTCCCTGCTCATTGAGAGCAGTTCTGCACAGACACATTGGAGCAGGCAGGGCGCAGGATCTGGCCTGGAATCACATTTCCTTTTGGGAGGAGGGATTTTATCTCCCTCAGTCTCCCTGGGCAGTGTGCACGGTGGGGCTCTAGGTTCTCCTGAGCAGGACTAATAGCCCAGCCAGGCAGGAATTCTGCCCCTGGCAGCAGCCCTCTACCCCTTGCCTCCCATTTAATTCATGTCCTCACCCAAGAGCAGAAATAAACTCAACTGCTCACCTCTAAGCCTGATTTCCCTGCTTACATTTTTCACTAAGCCAGCCTAAATAAAGCAACACAGGCAGGAGTTGGACTTGGTGATCCTTGTGGGTCCCTTCCAACCCAGGATATTCTACATTCTGTGCACCCCAATGACATTGGGAGAGCTTTGGGAGAGGGACAGAGCTGGCAGAATAAATAAGACAGGAAAAAGTGACCAGAAGAAGAGATCTCAGATCCTGAGGTCCCATTCATGAAAAAGTATTGCCTCTTGTTCCTAGTCTGTGCCTCGTTTGTGGACACAGATGTTTCATTATTCCCACGTGGATGAGCAGTTGTTTTTATGTGAGCTCCTGTCCATCTTCCAGTTAAAGGGTTTGTTTGTTAGCCTTGGAGATCTCAGCAGCAATAATCCTGTTTGGAGACATCCACGTGGTTCTGCAGCGAGCTCTGCCCTGGGATGGAGAGGAGCTGGGACAGGGAATGCAGCAGCCAGGAGATGGAGCAGCTTGGCTCCTCAGCTGGGAACAGGCAGCGGGCTCGGGAGAGAAAGGCCGGGCCCTTACAGGGCTCTTGTCCCTGATGGAACAGATGTGGCAGCCGCTTTGTGCCACAACCGCCGCGTGTTTGCCGAGCGGCCCAAGGGCTCCCCGGGCTGTGCCTCGGGCTGGGACACGAGGCCTTTCATTTTCCTCAAGGGCTCTCGAGGAAGAGCTCATTGTACCTGCTCGGAATTAATTCTGCTGTCCCCAGCCTGCTCGTGGACTCCTCGTGCTGGAGTTCAAGACACGCCTTTCGTTTTTTTCCTTCTGGCTGGAACAATTGATGTCCTGGGATGGAGCTGCATCGACAGCCAGGACCTGATCCTAGTGTAGACCACACAGGCCTGGCTCGGAGCCTCCAGGAATTGGATTCTCCAAGTCTCCATGCAGCAGCTGCTGGCTGACAGCTTTGTCCCATTCCCTGGTGCGCATCCCTGTCTCCCCCAAGCCCAAGGATCCCCCTCTGTGCCCCATCAGCAGGAAGTGCTGTTCTGTTTGGGGCTACCTCAGAAGTGCTGGCACAACAGAGCTGTTTTGGTCCTGGCTGAGCACTCGGCATCTGAGCTCTCATGTGGTTGGAGCCCTTTTTTTTGCAAGAATGAAAACAGTGGATTAATGAGCTGCTTGTGGCTAATGTGCAGGGTTTCTCAGAACTGGTGCTATTAGAGCCCAGCGTCATGTAGGAGGTAAATGGCAGCACATGGTGAATAAAGCAGCGATATAATAGGTTTAAGTAGTCCATTTCCCTTTGGAGTGTTACTGATAACAGGCCCAAATGCATACAAGACCATTCCCTTAATGAATAAGACTGCTCTCTGGCAGAGCACACACTGCACCTCCTCACAAGGGGTTTATTTTTCATCATTTTCATCCAAAACAAGGCTTGGGTGTTTGAGTTGGAGTGGGGTGCAGGGAGGACTGTAAACATGGTCTGACTGATCCACAGGAGACACGTCCTTATCCCAGTGTACTGGCCCTGGTTGTAGGCAGAGAAAGATACTCAGGACAGGTTACAAGGGTGTATAAAGAATGAGGCTTCTCCCACCTGTAGTTTTGTAGCTTCCAGCAATTTGTGGGGTCTGCTTGGATGTTGCATCCAAACTATTAAGTTTAATCRTCACTGATAGACCAAACCTCCATAATCTTGTCTAAAACCTTTTGAACCTATTTATATGTTCAGGCCACACGATATCCTGTGGCAAACGAGCTCCAAAATTTAATTATGTGCTGTGTGAAAAAGCAATTCTTTTTGTTTGTTTTAAACTGGCCTGGTAATTTCACTGGGGCACTGACTCCTCGTGTCGTGAGAAACAGCATCTAAAATACCTGAGGGAAGTAGAATCCCAGATTTTATTGGAAGGGCATGTGATTATGACTTCTAAGTGTTAAAAGCACTTCTGAAAATGGAGCATAGGTTCTACTTTTAATGCTTATGAAAATATTGCCTCCAGTGCTCTTGTTTGCTCTTTGGCTTGTTTTTATTTATTTTATTTTTTTCCCTTAACCTCTCCTTACAAGCTGCTCTAGTYCCTGACAGATCCAGTTCTCAAGCTCCTTGTTTACTCTGTTTGCATGGGCTTTATTTTTCACAATATTCTGCTTTTAAGTGCTGCAGCAGCCGAGAATCTCTTGCGGAAGCTGTGAGCACAAACCCCCCCCAAGGACGTGCACATTCCTCGGAGCGACCTCTTCCTCCTCATTATGTTTGTGATGGTCTCAGTGTCACCAGTTCAAGCACAGGCACACGGGGTTCGATACAACACCGAGATAAAGGCGGGAGAGGCGTCTCCACTCCCCCGAGGCGGGAGCAACTGTCGCTCCGTGATTGTGCCTTTGGCAGACACCTCATTAAAAGTGGGTTATTCCGCACAAACATCCCTTGTCCTTTCGCAGGCGTAATCTGAGTGTGGAGAGAGAGCTCAGTCCCACACCAGCGTGTCTGAGTCCGTCCAGACCTTGACTCTAATGAGTCACTGTTCATTCGTAGCCTTCTCTGCCCTTCCTGCACTTGTACTTTCCTGGTGCATCCTTCTTACACTGTTTCACATGCAGTTTTGATCATGCCTCCAGCTACTAGAATGAAAATTAGCACTACCCAAACAAAAACCAGGACACTCCTCTTACTTAATCCTTTGAACTTAGTCCAAATAACATTTCTCCTCAGTCGAATACACCTCCTGCATCAAACGTTCCGGTGTAAAACTAAGTTAAGAGGCAAAGCAACCAGACTGAATCTTTCCCTCCCCATCATGTAAATGGTTCAGTGGAAGGTGTCCCTGCCCATGTTCATTCAGGAACTGAATGACCTTTAAGGTCCTTTTCGACCCAAACCATTCTGTGATTCTCTGCCCTGCAGCCCCTCCTGCTGTACTCAAAGCTGTGGTTTGGAGTGTCTGCACTGCAGAGAGCTCTTTAGGGGCTGCCCGTGCCTCAGTTTCCCTTTGCACTGAAAGAAGCTTTACACGTAGATTTGGCAGTACTGGGTTGACAGTTGGACTCAGTGATATTAGAGGTCTTTTCCAACTTAAACACGACTCTGGTTCTATGGTCTGTGTGCAAACAATCAGGAATTACAAACAGGGCTGTGAGGGCAGTGCTCAGAGGGAGATGCCTGCAGGTCGTGCCGAGYGTGCGCACGGGGAGGGACGTGTGAGGGAGGTCTGAGGAGCTGCCGAGTGTGTGTGTGTGTGTGTGTAAGCTGCCATGCCTGTGTGTGGGCAGCGCTCCAGCTGCATGTGCAGGGAGAGGCATTTGGGGGAGGGAGAGGAGATTGGTGTACGCGGGAGCTCTGTAAAGGTAGGCTGGATCCATGTGYGCAGCGCTGGAAAGCTTCCATCGAGGTCTTTGTGCTTATAAGAGAGTTTTTCAACACACCTCAGGAAAGGGGTCTCAAAGGTGTGCTCGAGCTCCTTGTGAAGACGAGAACTCCTGGGGAGCGTCTCTGCTCTGGAGCTGCTGTTTGGTTTGTGATGTGGTTTTGGCTGGACGGGTGTGTGTGGATGCGTGGGCTGGGATGGGTGTGCAGTGATGGCCGGGAGGGCTGAGCCAAAGGCAGCCCGTGGCTCAGGGAGCCGAGCACACACCACAGGGCTCTGCCCGAGCCCCTCCACCACGGAGCATCACCAAATTCCACAGGGATGCTTTCTATTTTGGGTGCCTCTCCACACACCCTTGCTCCCGTCTTCCGCCCGGCTGGCGTCAGGCCCTGGGGACCAAACCGCGGCTCTCCCGCACTTGTTGAGGAGCATCGGCAGGAGAGGGAGCGGTTCCCTTGGAAACCTCTGGATGCCCAGCAACAAGTCGCTGACAGCTGCCATGTGACCAGGTGCATTAATCAGAAATGTTGTATGAATCAGGTCAGATGGGGCCAAAGTCCAGCGCGCTCCCCCTTCGCTCCGTTGCTAATTACCGAGCGCGAGGGCCGCTCCGAGTAGGGGGTGGAAAACAACTCGAAATAATTAAATCAAACAGTGACCTTTCTTGTTGTGGATTCTAAGTTCATCCCAGACTTTCTCCATGAAAAAAAATCTGCCCGATTCCCTCTTCCACTGAAACAAATCGGGAATGCAAATGAGTGAGGCAGAGGAGTCTCCTGAGGTGGAAAAGCCAGAGAGTGAATGTGCCACAGACACAGAGAGTTTCCAGCTCTCTACTCACAATAAGCCCAACATTTCAAATGAATCTTTTGAATAAATAGCTCGGGCTGGAGACACTTCGGGCTGGACAGGTACAGCTGGTGTTCACCACTTGGATCCCTTTGAGAATCACATTTCTGAAGCCTCGACTGAATTTGCTGGCCAGTATCACCAGTTAGATGGCAGGGAAAGAACTTCAGTCCAAAGTCCTGCCAACAGCCCTAAAAGAAGAGGCTGCAGCTCTCAGGAAAATGGGCAGTGCCTGTACACATTTCATCCCTTGTGAACTGCTGAAAAATGGCTGTTCTTTATGGATACCAAGAACTGGAGCCCCTCTGCTCTGGAGCCAGGCTGGGAGAATTGAGGGTGTTCCCTTACTCTGCATTTCCTTTCTAGTAGGATCTTCTAAGGGAATTAGGTACCCAAGGCTCACTGTCCTTTGAGGTGTGTTGCAGCAGGACTTGGGCACCCCTCAGCATTTTCCATGAGATGTTGTTTACAGCTTCAGCTCCCATCCTTTTCACATTTCCCCCGAATTCCTGCTTTGCCTGGACAAAGCCAGAGCAACGGCTTCTAAATTTGGCTACTGAACGAAAATCTCTCACAGACAAACATCCAAGGTCAGGCACCAGCAGGGCTGTAACATCTTCTCTTACCCCAGCACCAGTCTACCTTCTCTGTGCTGTGACTAATCCATGGCAAGGTCATCAGGTCCTCCCGCAGGATCTGAACCTCACGGGGTATTCACTGATTTGTGTCGCCCACAGGCACATTCTGCCCCAAACCAGCTTTTATCTTAGGCAGCAACAACACTGTCACAGGGGCTGGGCGGGGCCTGGGCTGGGGTAAGCCAGGCAGAGGATTTGGCCCATAAACCGTAGTGGTGGGGAAAAACAAACAAACAAAAAGAGCTGGAAACAGAGMACCTGGCTTTATTGTAATCACGCTGTAATTTGAATAGCATCCAGTGCCACTTGAAAATAGGCTCCTTCATGTCATCTGCTCTTACTTACAGGTTTTAAGAGCCCCATATTTACCCACAGGAGATTCATTCTCAGCAGAAATTTCCCAAATCAGACCTGAATGTGGGTCTCAAGTATTACCCGGAGACCTCAAGTATTACCCAGGCCGAGCCTTTAACTCTGGACCATTTTGATTTCTATCTAATTAATGTTGCAACCAATTATTATTTTTAGTTTGGTGTCATGTGATAACATATCCCATGCACAGGATATACCAGAAGACAAAGTTTTACCTCAACAAATTGACAACTTAGGATAACCTAGGGTAGCCCTGAAAAATTGATGTCTGTAATGTGTATTTTCCTGTATCTAAAAAGCACAACTCAAACCCATCCCAACAGATACCCCCTGACTCAAAACTCAGGAACGAGTGTTTCTAGAGGGGAAGGCTGGAAATGAGTTTGTTCTCGGTGGTGAATGCTGTGCTCCTTGGCACGCTCGAGGGAACAGCTGTCTGACCTCCTTGCTCTGGGAGCAGGAGAGATCCAAACGGATTCCAGGTACTCAGATCTGGGCTGTCTTTCAGCTCGGTGTCTCTGGGAAGAAATGAAGGGTTGGGGTTTGTGCAAGTCCCGAAAACGGGATGATGAAGGTTGAGAATTTAGGGTGAAGCTTGGCTTGGCCATTGGACTGGGAAGTCAGAGGGTACAAGCCCCCCGGGCCGGGGGACACTGCGGCAGCATGGAAAGAACAGGCTGGTGGCGTTTGGTCCCGGGAAATCCGAAGCGACTGACCCCCAAAGCAAAGCATCCTCGCTCACGCCGGAGCGCGGGGGGATCCCGGGGGGCTCTCCCGGCGGTCTGGCCCCGCCGTTCCCCCTCCCGGCCCCCGTCCCTCCCGGGGAGAGCTCCGAGCCCGCTCCCCGCGCCGCCCCGCTGGCAGGGGCGGCTGGCCCCGGACAGACCTGTTGCCGTGCGGCCCCGCTCCGCGCCGCCGGTGCGCCGGCAGAGACCCTCGCACGGGAGGCGGGCGGCCCATGATGTAATGCTGCCGCAGCTGCCCGRGGCCGCCGCTCCCGTTGGCCGAGGCGCGGAGTCCCCGCCCGGGCGCTCCGCCCGCCGCCCCCCCGGCGGGCCATAAAAGCCCCGAGGCAGAGGCAGGGCAGCTTCCGCGGCCCCGCCGCCGCGCAGGTGACCCAGGGACAGGTGAGCCCCGCCGGTGCGGAGGCGGCGCGGAGATGCTGCCGGGGGCTCCCCGGCCACCTGTGGAGCCGGTCCCGCCTCTGCCGGGCGGCTCCTCCGGCGCAGGGACCCCGCCGGGGCGCGGGGAGCGCTCGGGGGAAGGGTCCGTTCTCCCCCGGCCCGGGGGCAGCCGGGGCGCGGGGGCCCGGGGGGATCCCGGGGAGATCCCGAAAGGATCCCGGCGGTGGAGCCGCGGGTCAGCACCACGGACAGCGCCCGGCGGCGCCTCGCAGGCGGGGCTGGACCGCCACACGCGCCCGGCACCGGGCACCGGCACCGGGCACCGGCACCGGGCACCGGCAGGTGCGGGCAGAACCTCCCGGGACAGCACCACCGACCCGGAGCCGGCGAGACGACGCTGGACTGTTCCCCGGGGCCAGGGTGAGTCCAGCCCCGGAGGGGTCTCTGCGGAGAGGGGAGGCAGGAGAGCGGGAAAGCGGAACGGCTCATCGCGGCCACCTGCCCGCAGGTCCCCGGCGCCGGACGGGGCTGCCCGGGCCGTGTCCCGGTCCAGCCCTGCCCGGACAGGCACACGCGAGGGCCGGGAGTCGTCCCTCTGCCCCGAGCACGGCGCTCGGGAGCTACTTGGGGTCTGGCTGAGAGCCGGGGGCTGGATGAGGTGGGAAGGGACATTGGGATGGATTGGGATAGATGCGGATTCGTTTTCCGAACATCCCTGCCAGCCCCAGGTAAGACACATTGACAGCCTGGGGGAAGGGCAGGGAATAAAACCATTTGGGAAGCAAGGAATGATTATATGAATCCAGACGTAGCCTGCACTGTCCATCTACTCAACATCAAAGCTTTATGTTGGAAACCCCAAAATTCTTATTTTGAGAATGTGTCTGACTTATAGTTCGTGTGTAAAGTTGCTCTTAAAATTCTCTAGTGTGTAGAAGAAACAGGATAATTCACTAAAATGCTATTGGGAGATGATGCTTCAATGAACACTTATTTGAAAATATTTTTTCTCTATAGTAGATTCTATGTGACTACTCAAAATCTGCCTTGTAGTGGTGGCACACTTTGGGTCCGTTGACAGATTGTGTTATATTGAAGTGCTCTACRGATAAAGCAGAGTGGATTTTTTCCCAAAATGCTCCCCTTCAGAAAAAAAATTATTAAAAAAATGAGTGTGATGAAATTAAACGAAGTGGTTGATTTTGTTTTTGTTTTCTTGGTTTTTTTTTAAATTTTGACAAAATTAAAACAACAAAGTGTTTATCTCTGCTCAAGCTGAAATAAAACATTTTTCCTCCTTAGATAATTAAACCAAGGATCTAATACCGAAAATAAGAATGGTAAAATGTTAAAGTATTTGAGCACTTTGGAAATTAAGCATTTCATAGTGCTGTTGTCAGCTGAAGTGATTTGCTGCATTTGTTTTATCTCCATTTTTGAAAGCGAAGATATTCCATAAATGAACCCCTGTTCATTGGAAATTCTCCCCCAGCTCTGCTAAACGTGTGTTTAAACACTTTGCTGAACAGAGGCTCAACAAGGTGATTTAATCCAGGCTCAGCCTGGCCACATCTCCTGTCTTTACACTTGTATTTTTCCTGAGTAATGTTGGTCTCTGGGAGCAAAAGGAAACAAGCTGTTCTCCATTTTAAGGAAACTCCTATTTGTTATTTCAGAATTAAATATTTTTGAGAAAAAGAAAAACACTTGAAAAGAAAGTTATTTCCTTTCAGGCCTTGAATATCCACACAGTCTTTTAGACATATATTGTAGACATTGAACAAATTAAGGGTGGAAATGTTTCCCTATGGAATTTGAGTGGAGAGATATCTTTGTTATCTCTCTGTAAATCTTTTAACGTCTCCCATCAGTCTGTGTGCACACGGTGACTGATCTGTCCTAAACACAACAACTGCTGAGGTTCAGTCTGGGCAGTGCCTTGTCTCTGCCAACCCCAATATCAGGCTTTTCCCTTTGAAATTCAGCTGTAAAATAAGGGCAAAAAATAATGTTCTTCACCTCCTGCCCCAAAAAGCCATGCAGAAGAAGCCAGAAAATTATATTGCACCAAATACCTATTCCTGCTTTTATGGGTTTATCTCCGCATTCCGGGAAATTGCCTAATCAGATTTCGTATTTAATACAAAAAAGAGTAGGATGGATGATATCATATCCTCAAAGCTAACTAAATTTTGTAGTGTGCAGAGTATTGTTTAATCGAAGTTACATTTCCATTTTTTCAGGGCATATTTTGTCACTTTTTTTTTTTACTGGCAATTTTCTGTAGATCTCATAGATGGATCCAACCCTGTCCCTGACAGAGGTCTCTGAAGAACAGGGGACTCAGGGTAAGGTCTGAACTTAATTCACTTTAACTCCTGACCCTTTAAGTATTCAGCAAAATGAGTAAACTGGAAATCGACCTGGCAGGAGGGTTCCACATCACCTGCTGCAAGGAAATATCTGAAGTTTTGCTAGAAATAAACACCAGAAAGATTTTTGTTATTTAAAATTAAACAGAAATAAGTCCTGCTAAGGGCAGGATCCTCCTTCCCCTCTCCCCCTCCCACCACACAGACAAGGTTCAGGCTCCGGGCTCTGTGTGCCTTGCACAAATATTTGTCTGTGCGTCGCTGCCACTCCACTGCAATCGTGGCATCTGGTAGTAGCTGGGAGACTGGGAGGTGCTTGGGAATCTCAGCAGGAAAAAGAGAGTGGATTTCAGACGCAAGATCTGCGGCAGCTTTTGGGCCTGGATAAACACGGCGAGGTTGTTCTCCCTTTGGCAGGGATTTGTTCTGCCCAGACACCTGAGGCAGGTTCACCTTCAGCCTCTCCCAAACACCGCCCTGAATGTGTGCCAGGCCCAGCCCTGCCCTGGACAGCCCTGCACGGGGCAGTGGGGACACAGGACCTGCCCCAGCCTCCCCCCACCCCAGCTCAGTGGGGTTCAGGAACCTCCTTCGGGGCCAGAGCGAGATCTCAGGGAAATCTGAGCAAAGAATTTGGGTTTTCTGCTCACCCGAATCATAGAATCACAGAATGGTTTGAGTCGGAAGGGACTTTAAAGCTCCCTGGGACATGGAAATTGTGTTCTCTGTTTGTTGAGCACTTAACACAATGATTCTGACTCTGGGACTCAGGCTCAGGGGTTTAGGAAGTGCAAAGAAAGGATCTTTCATGGCACAGTCTGTGGCTCTGCAGGTGAACAYACAGACCTGCAGAAAACCAGCAAACCCTGCCTGTCCTCCAGGGGAGAACATTGCCTTTTGATTTATTTTAATTTGGAGACTCAGAATTTTTCATAAACCTACAGTAACTTACACAATGTCAGGCCCCACTTCAGGAATACCAATGCACAAACTTCAGCACTGAACTCCCTCAGGAATCAAACTAAAGTCAAGCACTTGGCTGCACTGAGGATTAAAGGATGTTTCCATAATGTTATGCAAATATCTTCTCTTTATCCTGTGTTACTTAAGGCTGTACAGTCTTCCCAAGTCATGTTCAGAAACACAACTCCCTCCCCAGTGATTTTCCGAAGCATTTTAGTGTTTTCAGGTGCCCAGCATGACATATTCCAATTAATCCTGATTTTCAGGGACTTCTAAGCACCTGCCTCTTGTAATCCGTCCCTTTCAAAGTGCCTCAAACACAAATATAAGGTATCCTTGTCCTTCTTTTGAAAATCCAGAGCCATGATGAACAGTCCACCTACAAGATTCCAGCCCAGATGGAAATTGCATGGATTCAAGCCCCCCCAAATCAGCAGCAATAGTTGGTACCTGCCCCTGTAGGATGACAATGCACCCTGCCATTAGAGTAGAGTTTCTCCTAGAAGGGAGAAAATTGCACCATTCCCACCGAGAACAAGTGCAAATCTTTTCAGTTCAGCGCACAAAATTATTAATGTTGTGGTCTGTAATTCTGGCTGATCAAATATTCCATCGCTCCGCTTTGCCAGTCGAATGTTCGTGGAGAAATCGATGCCACAAAGAGATGGAAAACTTTCTTTAGTTCCTCCCCTCAGACAAGGAGTCCCTGTCTGGAGGGCAAAGGCTCCAGAAAAGGGCTCAGGGCTTTGCAGGCTCAGACCTTGCATGGATCAGGAGCAATGGGAATTTGTCAGGAGCAAGGAGAGCAGAGGCCAGTTCAGACGAGCCCTTCTCCCATTTGGGAAAGAGCCTCAGAGCTGGGAATGTTTAAACAGTTTTCAGATGCTCAAATGGATTGTTTAGATTTGCTCAGGGATAAGCTGTATCCTGAAAGCAGAAGGGACAGAGGGGACAGGAGGGCAGTTCCCCTGATCCCATGGCCAGGTGCATGGCTGAATCCAGATCCCACCAGGATCAGGGAGCAGGAGCAGAGCTGTGCCCTTGCACAGTGCCTGGCTCTGGCAACAGCTGCTGTCCCCAGCTGGTGACAAGGACAGGGACACAATTGGGACAAGACAGGACTGACTCCCACTCTGGCTCAACTGGGAGAAGGTGATCTGGGAAAAGGTGGCTGCAGCTCTGGTTTGACCAGCTCCTCCTTGGCCCTGCCCAAGGCACAGAGAGAGATGAGAAACAAAACCAAAAAAGGCAACAGTTTGGCTGATTTTTGCAACCCTAATTTTAAACCTAAACTCATTCCTAAATGAGGTACCTTGGATCCCTTGTCCATAAAGGCAGAGATTGTGATCCCCATTTCCAGGGTACCAGAAAACCAAACGCGGTGATATCTGTACAGCTCTGGCGATCCGAGAGCAAATGGAACCAGAGAACAGAAAAAGGTGATTATCCTGTCAGGTTTGGCCTGGGAGGAAGATTATCCATCTATCTTGCCAGACCTATTTATCGTCTTATTTTCTCCTAGCTTAGCTTTTATCACCTTTCTAATCCTCCCCATCTAATTCAGACAACATTTTATCCCAGCAGTTCTCACCCCGCGCTGATGAAGGTGTGCTGGGAGCCCTGGGCAGGTTTTACGTGGCCTCACGAGGGGCTGCACAGGTAGGTGGAACATTAATTGCCAGCTAATGAGTTCAAAACTTTTAAAAATAAATCAATGTATTATTCTAGATGTAGTGATGTATTTTTCTAGAAGAGAGGTATTATGTTTTTCTGCTGGTCGATCACTGAGGGAATGGGTTTGGAAGAACTTATTTTTCAGAATTTTGAAAGAATGGACTCGTTCTGTGAAACATACACTGATCTAAATGTGTGTATATATATATATTTATACACACACAGACACATCTCTCTGTTGTACAATGTGTATTTAAGTGGATGTGATGTACTAAATAGGTTTCTGGGATGCATCATTTGAATCAAGCCGGACTCAAACATAAATTCGAGGTGGACGATGTTTTTTGAGTATTGCTCATGATCTGAACCCACCCAGAGAAAACAGTGAGGGCGTTTCCAGTCCCTCACGGAGTTCAACAACCAAATTCCCGTGATCTGGAGGTTTCTCTGAATACCACAGCCCTTTGCCTTTTTCCTTTTCATCCAGAATCCTCCTGTGCTTTCCCCTCCTTGTTGCTGGTGAATGCAGCGGGGGCTAAACTTTATCATCTCTGCAGAGGTTCCTGGAATAGCTGCAAGCTGAGCACTTGGTTAGGGACAGCCAGGAGGCTGGGAGACATGATTACTTCCAGGCAGTCTCCGTGGAACATCCCAGGGTTCCTACAGGCACAGCCTAATGCGGGACTTAGGATGCTGAACAGACTCCCATTACAGGGCCGGCCATCTCCACTCTTCCACACGGAGAGAGCTCCTTGTTAACATGCACACCACTGGCTCTGGAACACAGCAGCTCAGTCGGGGCTCATTAAGGGCAAAATCATGCCAAGGGACATTGTTTCAGAAAGGAAAGAATTTAATTTCTCTCGGGGTTGGGGCTGAGTTGCATAGAGCTGGGGGATTTTGCTCAGGATTGTGTCGGAAGTCGTTTTGGAGCTCGGCCGTGCCGGAGGCTGTGGTGGGGTCACCTTGAGATGCACCTGCAGCATCTGCCCCAGTGGGACCCCAGCTCACATGAGGGGCACATTAAAATTAATCCTTATTAAAGAGGTGACTTTAAAGCCCGTGAGTCCTACAGGAATCAACAGCTGAGGTAGGAATTGCTCAGGTGTGAGCCACAGCCTCGGCACTGCCAGCAGAGGCTCTCTGTGTGCCTGGTTCTGCCCTCACCATGCCCTTGCCCCGGACCTGCCAAGCTTTTGAGACCAGCAAGGGCTGTTGTGATGAGCAAATCTCAGTCCACTTCAATCAGCAGGTATTAAAAACCCATAAGAATTATCATTAATAGATACAAATGAGTTGCTGCACAGCTCAAGTGTTGACTTTCTCTTACTGTTTACCATGGAACAACGCACTGGAACACACAAGATGTCCAGTGGTTTAGTAATACCCTGCAAATAAACATCTAATTACCAGGTTTAGGAGAGGAAGGACTAAAACGCAACAAGGATGAAGCCATTTGTCATCTCAGTTTGATTTCCTGTACAGAGTCCTGCATGAAGTGTGCTGGTAGCTCTCCTCTCCCACGTGTGCCACCGCTCCTCGGAAATAACTCTGATGCCTGTTCATTCAAAGCTCAGCTCTATTTTAAAAATCTACTCTCTCTGAAAGGACTGTCTTTAAAAAAACCCAAAAAATTGTACAGGAAAAAGGACAAAATTGCTYCTCAACAAAGGGGCCTATCAACAGCCTGTCAATAATGTGCCAAAGGCCAGAACCTGCCTTTCAGAGAGGCTCTGAAGCCTCGACGTGTACTTTGAGAGCAATTAAGGGATGTAAGCAACATGATGATTATCTCATGGGTGACATTTTCATCGGCTCTTTGGCAAAAAGGAGAGATGGGCTTGAGATGGCTGTGATCAATGTTCATCCCAGTCCCGCAGAAATGGCAGGAAAACACGTGGTAGATGGGCCTGGAAATCAAAATGCACAAGGAAAGGAGGGGTGGGAGGAAGAGGTGATGAAGGCAGAAGGATTTTAAATCTTAGAAGCTGAAAGAATGAGAAGGAGAGAACCTGAGAAATGAGAGTGGGAATGTCGGGAGAGCAGGAGTAGGAGAGGAAGCGAGTGCAGGTGGAGAAGTACAGGAAGAAGAGGGGAATGGATCCCCCAGAGGAGGAGAAAGTCCAGAGAAAGAGCTACAGACACATTGTGCTTGCACATGGACAGACAGGACTGCAGGGGAGAACCTCAGCCAGTGTCTGGGTCATTGCTGGATAATGCCTGAGGGATGAGAGAGCCTGGACACTACCCCAGGAATACTGGGATGAGCTCAGCCCCAACTATCCCAGGGGGATGGGAGAGCAGAGCTCACACAGACTCTGCTGCCGGCACCAGACCAGGACAGAAGCCAAACTGAAGCCCAGATGTTGCACATGCCCAGCTGTTTTGGAGCTAGGCAAAATGTTTCATGCAAAACACATTTGCAAAAGTGCACATTTGGCTGCAGTATTTCCCCAATTTGCTGAATTTCTTGTTTAGGAAAGCAAACTTAATTGTGGCAGAAGAAAATGTTGCTTAATTTGCTATAAAAATCTCCTTCTCACGTTTCATTTCATGGAAAAAAATTAGAAATGTAAATGTTGAGCAAAAGAAATGATTTTTTAAATGTTTGGAAGTCTTCCCTGTCCCAAAAGATCCTGTTATATTCCCAGCTCCTCTCTGCAAGTATCAGCACAGAGGAGCACATATCCAAATTTCTGTGTGCATCTCCACAAGTGCTCACTCACGTCCTGGGCAAACAATTCCAGGCAGCTCCGACAGGCATAAGGTGCTCTGCATTCTCCAGGATTGCCTTTTGAAGGGGATCTTAATAATAAAAATAATGTTATGTTACTAGTTAAACATTGGGAATAATTCCTCCATCACAGGCAAACTGTGCTGAAGCCGGGAATGAACCCACGCGTTCCCTGGGAGGAATCCCCAGGGCCCCAGCAGGATGCATTAACAGCACGTCTCTCCAGCGAGCCGTGATGGGAAGAGCACGGAGCAAAAAAAGAAGGTAAAGTGGTTAAAAACAACTTGTATTATTAGAGCCCAGTCTCCCACAGAAATCTTCCGAGACGCTGAGCTCTCCACTTCTGATTTGCAAGAAATAATAGTTTGGAAGCCCAGCTGAGACTCCTGAGTTGTAAATTTTGTGTAATGTTTTTCTCCAGACCCATTTGCTGTCCCGCTAATTAATCCAGGTAATGGCTGGGTTGTTTTTTTCCCTTCAGCAGCAGTTTTCCTTTTTGTTAACACGAGCAGAGAGAACCAAAGAACCGATCTCTCGAAGGATCCTGGCTGACAGCAATATCACCATCTGAGCGAAGAGAACTCAGCCACACGCATAATCCTCGGGAAAATTCATCTCCACCCTCCCGCAGACCCCGGTGAGAGCCCTTGAAGTGGTAATTAAAGTCTATTGAGTGGCAACTGCACCTGTTTAGAGAGGAGAGTGCGGGTAAGAGGTGCACAAAGGGAGATGAGCAGCGCGGAGAGAGGAGCTGCTGGAGGTGGGGAGGAAGAGAAGTGGAAAGAAGGGGGGAAAGAAGGTGTTTGTTGGTTTGTTGAAGTCGATCCAATCAGTTGCGCATTTCCATTCTGCCCTTGATTTGCTCCCTCCCCGCTCTCACAGCCACTGATGGAAACTCCGGGGGTTTTCCCCACCAGCCCCAGCCCTGGCCCCGCTGCTCCCGTGGTGCAAATCCGCAGTTCCACCAGTCCTTGAGGCCTCAGCCCAGCCCCAGCTCATTGACGCCGCTGCAGCCCCGTCCCGGGGATGCTCATTAGCGGCCCCGGCTCCCCGGGCTGGCCCAGGGACGTGCCAGCTCTTGCCCCTCGTCCCCAGGAGAGAGCACACCCCTGTGTGACAGCCTCAGCCCCCCCTGCAAATCCTACAGCACCGCGGGAGGGAATCACAGACCTTTGTGGGTATTGGCAGGTGTGGCTGAGAGCTGAGTCCAGGCAGAAAGAGAGGGAGATGGAAGGGACTGGAGAGGGGCAATGCCTGTCCCAGTACAGGTGCTGGGTATCCCCACATCCATGGCTCCCAAGAGTTCTGACCCAGGGTCACCCCAGATGTCCCCAGGGTCTGTAGATGAGGCCGTGCAAAAGAGACTTATTCATAAACTTTATTCATGGACTTTTACAAGGGCCACAGAGCCAGAGACCAGTGCTGCAGAGTAATCTAGGTGCAGGGTATCCAGGGAAATTTTCATCCTGGGCCCCATGGATTGATCACAGAATTCCTGGCTCCTTCTGTCACAATCTCAACGTGACCTTGGATGGCAGTAACAGGGTCCCAGGCTATTTGCCCTGCAGATGAGGCTCTAAAACCTCAGACAAAGACCCCAGCAAAAGTTTTTTTTTTGTAGAAGTAAATAATCACCCCTCACACTCTGCACAGGCAGTACTGACACCCACTGACTTGATTCCCTTTATCCAAAGTCCCTTGTTTTAGGTGKCACTAGAACAGCAATATGAGCTTTGTCCCTTGTCACTGCAATTCCGTGTGTGCCCCAGGATCAGCTGGGCTGAGCCAGGATTCCTGAGGTGAGAACAGGAGGGGAGAGAGGTTCATCCCGAGAGCGCCCCGAGGCCGAGCTCTGCCAACGAGTCAGGCAGAAGAATTCCACCAGTGCTGGCGAATTTTTCTCTCTCGCTGGACTTGATGGCAGCCAGTCCCCTGTGAATCCCTGACCTTCACACTCCACAGGCTGCCTGGGATGGCTGACAGAAACCACAGGAGATTTTTCCCTGTTCCTGATTGTCAGAGCACACAGCAATTCTGGTGTGAATGTTGTTGCATCTGCTTTGGACAAGCCCTGTCAGCAGCACCTCTGCAGCTTCCGAAAGCTGTGCCAGGACATGTTTCTGTGTGAATGAGGACAGGGAAGAACTTGCACTCACAGAATCACAGAATCCCAGGATGGTTTGGGTTGGGAAGGACCTTAAAGCTCATCCCGTTCCACCCGCTGCCACGAGCAGGCACACCTTCCACTATCCCAGGTTGCTCCAAGCCCTGTCCAACCTGGCCTTGAAAAAGCCAATTCCTTTGGCTGTTCCAGSTGGGATTTGAAATTAGTTGGGTGTCTGATCCAACCATTTGGCTCCAGTTTCTGGAGGCAGACAGACATCCTGGACAACAAGATAACTTGCCAGTCAAATCCTGTCTCAGGGTGAGAGGGATTTTTGTGCTGACTGCGCCGGGATGTTACATGACTCAACACTAAAAGCCCAACTGACAAAGAATCATCCCTAAAATACCCTCCTTGTCTCTTAAATTCTAGTCCTGTGCATTAACCAACTCATTGGGTGGAAGGGCACCATATGATAACTTGCCTTGTTTCTGCCTTTTGACTCCCAAACACTCCTCTCTCATTTTTCCCTTTCAGCCCTCCCGACCCTCGGCCTTTTTCTCTCTCCACCTTCCCTCTGATTGCTGAGCAGCTTTTTGACTTTTCCATCAATAAGTCTAAAGAGCATTTGAACTGCTCTGGTCCCCCTTCTCTCCTCCCTCCAGTTCCAAGTCAGGCAAGCTCATCGATCAGAGGAGCTCAGGAAATATCTGGTGTTTTGTTGTCAGGCTGATAATAACATTGCAGTTGTGAATGGGCTGCTGCAGGCCTGATCATGGACACCTGCAGGGTTTGTTTAATTGCATTTAATGACAAATCCTATACAGAGGAGCATTGCCAGAAAGATTTATTATCCGCCAAAGAGGCAAAGCACAACAGCTCAAAATATAATTTGTACTGAGCATTTTTCCCCCTGCCTCTCTTTAAAGCACGGTAATAAATGACAAATCGGGTAAAGTGGGAGACACGGGGCTGGGGAGGAGTGGGGGGCAGAGGACAGAGATTGAAACCAATGGAAATAACAGCAATAAGGCCACATTGTTCTCTCTGCCATCCCTGTGGTCTGGTACAGAGGAAATACTGTTTGTTTAATTTACAGCCTGGAAGTGCAGCTGGGGATCTCTCCGTGATGAGCCTGCTCGGAGATAGCTGGAGGCCAAGAGTCCCCACTCCTTCCAGCCAGGCTTTTTCCCCGTGTTCTGGAGCTAAGTTTAGCTCCCATCCATATAAACAATTACCAAGGAGCCTCCCAGTGCCGGGGCGGGGGGGGTCCAGCTGCCACCAGTACAAGGAGCCATGAGCTCCCACGTCCCTGAAATCCCTGGGACAAACCAGAAGTGGCAGAGCCCGTCCTGAAAAATATCACACAGAGAAATACAGCACCATGGAGACAGTCTAGACAGAGACCTCACACGCCTCTGAGCCTGGGATTTATGTTTCCCACTAAACACCTCGCTCCGAAGAGGGAGTGTCTGGGTGTAAAAGCAAGAGAGGAGCTCTTGCTCACACKCCTCCTGTCTTGATCTTTACGTGATTGTCTAGCGATGATTTGTGGTAAATCCCTTCCTGGAGCTAGGGTATCACCATGCTGGTCCCAGAACAAGGACTGAAAAGTGTCCTTGTCACCTGGAATTCCAGTCCAGGTTAGCACTTCCCAAACTGTCTCCCCTCTTTTAAATTCATTCTTCTTTACAATTCATCCTCTCTTCCAATTATCTTGGGCAGAAGACTGAATTGTCCTGAAGTTTTATTTCTAAATATTGTCTCACTCCCCAGATGTTTTCACCGGAGACCCCTCTGTGGGAGGACAGAGGGGAAAACATGTGATGGTTCCACTTGATATTCAGATTAGAATCACAGAATATCCTGAACTATAAGGGACCTACAGGGATCATCCAAGTCCTGGTTAAATTTTCCCTGGGAGATTTGGGGTGACAGAAGTCTCGTACAAGAACACATCCCCCTGTGTTCAGCAGTTGGCTCTGTCCTTTCACAAACACGGTGTTGGGTAACACCTGGACCGTTTTTATCTGATTTCCTGGACAATGGCAGTATCACTAATGCTCCCATCTAAATAAGACCACCTGGACATCTCCTGGTATCAGCCCCAGCTATCACAAACACTCCTGCTACCTAGGCCAGCACAAAGGACTGTTATCTCCAGAGCAGCACAAATCCCCAGACTGAAACAACCCATCTGGAGTTTGATTAAAGTGCCCATAGAAAGCACATATGTTAAAAAAAAGGGAGAGAGGGAGGGAGAGAGGGAGGGAGAGAAGGATGGGACTGCTCCCTGTGAGCTCACCCAGGGCACAGCCCCTGGCAGCAGCAGCAAACCCAAACCCTCTCCTGTTGCTGCACACTCTTCATCCTCCCGTGGAAGGAGCAGCTGAAGCTGCTGAGGGATGGTTTTCTTTCCCTTTTTTCTCCCACCAGCTTACAAAAGTCCACTTAACAGGCTGGGTGAAGACGGGAAGATGCTGTTGCCTGCCTGATTCCAGTGGCTGAGGTGAGTAAAGCTCTCTTGGACAAGGAATAAAGTCAGATCCTTTCCATGGACGTGAGCCAGCATTGTCCTTCCACACCTCATCCACGCGAGGTATTAACAGAGAAAAGCTGGGGAGTGAAAGAAAAGCTGAGCCTGGGGTGAACCAAAGATTGCTCATCAACAAATCCAGAGAAAGGAAACAGCAAAAGGGGTTTGTTTTCCTTGCTTAAATCAGCCTCTCAGTGGGATTCCAGGAAACTCGGCACTATCATTATCTTTTCTTTGCAGAGTCCTTTTCTCCAGCGTTCCCCAGTACATATTGCATTTGCTTATTTTAGTCAGGCTAGAATACAACTGGGAGACAGACAGGTTGACAGAGCACTCCTGGAGGAGTTTATCACAGGGTAGGGAAAGAGGAGCCCCTGCTGAGCCCTGATATCCCTGTAGAGTCTCCAGAGTGAGAAAATGGAGCAGAAACTCACGGGAACAGCCACAAATTGGAGAGATGATTACAGGGAGATTTGATGTGGTCTCAGGAGGAACACTGCAAAGGGCAGCATCCACCCCTGAAGGAGTGGCAGGAACAAGCATTACAGGATGAGAAGAACCGAGGAAGGATGCCAGGAGAAGACGTGCGGGAGGACGTCCCTGAGGAGGAAGCGCTGCTCTCCTGGCCTGGCTCTGTGTGGAAGACTAGTGATTTTGTTGTTGTGTTTGTAAAGGTGACAACAAATCATAGCCTGCCATACAGCCCAGGCTGCCACGGCCAGGTGTGGAAGTGTTTTGGAGTGCTGGAGCTCCTGTCGTGGCTTATTCTGCTCCTCACTCCAGGTGTCCCCCGGTTCCTCCTTCTTTCCCCCCATTTATATCCTGAGCACGATGTCCGATAGTCTGGAATGTCCCTGGGGTCAGTTGGGGTCACCTGTCCTGGCCCTGTCCCCTCCCAGACCCCCCCCCAGCATGGCTGGACGAGGCACAGGAAAGGCCTTGGCTCTGGGAGAGCTCAGCAAGAACAAAACAATCTCTGAGTTATCAACCCTGTGCCCAGCACAAAGCCAAACACAGCTCCAAACCAGCCACCGGGAAGGAAATTCCCTGTACCCCAGCTGGAACCAGCACAGGGCCCAAGGAACCCCCCCAGACACAGCAGAGCAGGGTCAGGGCACTCGGACACTGCCGGGACCTCGAGCCCTGGCAGGGGTTGTTTGGAGAGTCGAGCCCTTTGCTTCCAACAGGGCTTTAAAATATAAAAAGAACAAATTTTTAACACCACTCAGAGCCTCCATTCTCAAAGGTATTTAGGTGTGAAAATGAAACTCCTGAATCCTACCGAGGCCAGTGGTGAAAGTACTGAAATGCCTTTAATAATTTGGGTTGTTCGTGCTGTTGAGCACTTCCTTTCTCTTTTATTTAATTTTTTTAATATAACCAGGCTCAGCACTGCCCACATCACTGGTACTATGGCAGACGTGATTTAGGATCACAGACTGGTTTGGGTTGGAAGGGACCTTAAATCCCATCCAGTGCCACCCCTGCCATGGGCAGGGACGCCTTCCACTATCCCAGGGTGCTCCAAGCCCCGTCCAACCTGGCCTTGGACACTGCAGGGATGGGGCAGCCACAAATCTATTGCCAGAAGAGTTTTAAACCTGTACAAATTGCTGTCATTTGACGGTGCCTGAAAGAAAAGATCCACGTTTCATAAGCCACAACGACTCTCTCTCCCCCTCTCTTTTACTCCCCCACTGACAGATTAAATCCACACCAGATTCCGAGGGCAGCAGTGCAGCCATTAACGCTGGAATGGCCGGGCTGGCGTCTGATGTAAATGAAACTTTGATTTAGTGTTCCCCAACTGCCTCCCCGGCRTGTTCATCCTCTGCAGGCTGATCAAAATCCTCCCTCCCAGGTACCCGTGGCCTCATGCCCCACATAACCACAGAAAATAATGTCATCACAGCCCTGCTGATGGAGGCAGTTACAGGACAAAGGCCCTGCAGCAAGTTGGGGATTGGGTCATCGTTCCTGCTAATGTCAGGGTGCCATTTCTCCCTATTTTTAGAATTGTTCCCTTTGTACAGCAAATTGCTTAACTATAGAGAAAATCTGGTGTTCACCGGCTCTGGGAGCAGGGACCCATCTTCCCTCGGCTTCTGGAAATCACACAAACCCCTGAAAGCTGGAGAGGTGGATAAAACCTGGATCTGCAGCTGCCTGCAAACCTCAATTTACACTGAAAAACCCGTGGAGCTGCTTCAGCCCCCAATGCACAGACTGAGCAGAAATGAAATTCTGCAGGTTTCTAAATTACCCACTCACCGCTTCAGAAAGAACTCAGGGATTCAATAAATCACCATGGACTGTTCCCAAATTATTTTGATGCTTTTGGGACTCTTAGCACAGCTCCAAACTTCTCCACGTGTTGAGGGCAGAGATGGGAAGCAATGGATTAGGAATTTTTGAGCCTGTCACGCTAAGAATGTTCCAAACCATCCATCCCAGCCCTTTGTTATTCTCCCCATTGTACATCATGGTTAGCCCAGACACCTCAGCATGGACTGAAGCTCTTTGGCTTCCAAGCAGAGCTGTAAATTCCGAGTTTGCAGCCTAAATAAGCCAGACAGAGAGAGAACAGTTATTATTCCCACGTTATTGGCAGGGAATTGAGACACAGGAAGATTAAATGACCGGCCCAAGGTCAGCAGAGGAGCCTCCTGTAAAGGTGAGGGCTCAGCCTGGATTTCTGAAGTCTCTGCCCAGGACTTCAGCCATCCATTCACTTGCTTTTTAAGTACCCTGTCATTATTTCCGTGAAGGAAATTATGCTCCTCCTGCAGCAGCCAGCACCGTGTAATTCAGCTTGTCTGAAAGGGAATATGAAATGGCAGTTTCACAAAAAATTAACCCTCCTGCCACGCAGCCTGGCAGCCCTGTCACAACGTCTCATTTCTTACCTGCTCTTCCTCCCGTGGGGGTTTAACTCCCCTCTGATTCCCAGGCTGGGGCTTTCTCTGCGTTATCCCCCAAACCCTCCACAGGGGTTCCCATGGGGGACTGTGGTCTATAGGGGAGGGACGTGGGGGGTTTGAGCCCCTCATTTCTGCCCCAGGTGTTGGGATCCACCTGGCGAGGATCCTGGCAGCTCCTCCTCGGAGCAGCAGCAGCAGCTGGAACTCCACAGGAGGACCTGGGAGCAGCTCCAGGTGCTCGCCCAGTGCAGCCCTGACACCCTCAGAGGGATGGTACAGGTCCTTTATTCCCAATTGTTGTGTCAGTGGAAGTGGGAGCTGGTTCCAGAGACAGGCTCCAGCTTTGGGACAGACTGGGAGAGCTGGGAGTGTTCACATGGAGAAGGCAAGGCTCCAGGCAGACCCCAGAGCCCCTTCCAGTGCCTAAAGGGGCTCCAGGAGGCTGGAGAGGGACTTGGGACAAGGGATGGAGGGACAGGACACGAGGGAATGGCTTTCCAGTGCCAGAGGGCAGGGTTAGATGGGATATTGGGGAGGAATTCCTCCCTGTGACGGTGAGGGTGAGGAGGCCCTGACACAGGAGAACCAAGGTGACAAAGGAAATGGATCAGGATGAACTGGAGG
Source organism: Amblyornis subalaris (assembly GCA_018881555.1). Taxonomy (NCBI): domain Eukaryota; kingdom Metazoa; phylum Chordata; class Aves; order Passeriformes; family Ptilonorhynchidae; genus Amblyornis; species Amblyornis subalaris. Next base: position 1,238,816 of record JACAXG010000155.1, read on the forward strand.
GACTCTGGTTACTGCCATGGCCAAAGTCCTGCCCTGGACCTTCAAGGGTGATGCAGGAACAGCCCATCCACCCCCATCCCCGGCTCTCTTTGGCCCCCAGACCAAATTATCCAGGTACACCTGGGTCAGGGCCTGGGTCCTGAGGCTCCAGCACGTTCCATATCCTCGGATCCGCAGGGAGAGGCTGTTGTGACACTTCTCCTCCTGCTCTTTATTCCCTCATTACTGAGCAATTTCTTATTAATGGAAAACCCATTTCCATCAGCTGCACTTCACCCCACGAGGCCTCTGAGCCCACCCAGGAACGGGGGGCGGGTTCTGAGGTGGATTTGGGACCTAAAAAGCCTTCGTGGTGTTCTGGTGAATTCCTAATGGATTCTATGGAGGGGAAATTAATAGGAAGCTTTGGTTAATAGATACTTCAGATAAAAGAGCGAGTGCATCTGGTCACCATGGCAACACGAGAGCCAGCGGGGAGAGGAAATGTCACCGTGTCTGTGCCTTGACCTGCAGCACAAACAGCCTGGGAGCTGGGGGCTGGCACTGGGTGTTCACACAGGGGACAGGGACACGGCACTCCCAGGCTGGATATTCACAGTCCAGGAATGCACAGCCACACCCAGAGGGTTCACAGTGTTCAAATGGAGCTCGCGGGGCCTTTTCTGGGTGAAAACAGGATTAATTTGTGCCCAGAGTTGTGTGTTCCCACAGCCGTGGGCAGGGGCACAGGGAACAATCCCAGGGATTCCAGGGAACAATCCCAGGGACTCTGGGGGGCTCAGGGGGGACCTTCTCACTCTCCACAACTCCMCGACAGGAGAGGGCAGCCAGGGGGAGTCAGGCTCTGCTCCCAGGGAACAAGGGACAGGACAAGAGGAAATGGCCTCTAGTTGTGCCAGGGGAGGTTTAGGTTGGATATTGGGAAAATTTTTTCGTGGAAAGGGTTGTAAAGCATTGGAACAGCTGCCCAGGGCAGTGGTGGAGTCCCCATCTCTGAAAGTGTTCAAAAAACGTGTGGATGTGGCACCTGGGGACATGGGTTAGCGGTGGCCTTGGGGCGGAGGTTGGACTTGATGATCCTGGCAGGCTTTTCCAACCTGAACGATTCCGTGAGTCCTCCTGTCCTGACGAGCAGGGAGCTGCCCTCGCACACCCTGGACATGCTCAAGTGACCTTTGCCCCTTTTCTTCTCCATCACAAAGTCACTGTATCACAGAATCCCAGAAAGTTTTGGGTTGGAAAGACCCATCCAGTCCCACCCCCTCCCATGGGCAAGGACACCTTCCACTATCCCAGGCTGCTCCAAGCCCTGTCCAACCTGGCCTTGGACACTTCCAGGGATGGGGCAGCCACAGCTTCTCTGGGAATTCCATTCCAGGGCCTCCCCACCCTCACAGGGGACAACCCCTGGGCACAGACCTCGCGTGGGAATTCTGCCTTGGACACTCTGGCTCCAGCTCCAGGAGCAGCTGCTGCTCCCGGTGACTTTCAGCAGCTGCTGAAGTGAAAATTGGGCTCCCGCTGCCTGTTATGCAAAAGCAGTTTCTTAGCAACAAAAGTGATATTCTGTGTGAAGGCAACAGGCATCAGTGGGATAATCCACAGTAATTCCAGACAAGACCTAAAACGGGTGGATGGACTGAATAATAATCATGACAGACAGAATAATAATAATGGAAATAATGAGACTAATCTTATTTCCCTGGGAAGGAGAAAACCGGTTATAAATAAAATACCACGGGAGAAAGCCTGTGCCAATTCCCTGTATAAATATTAGAGACACTTAAACTCAACTTATGTCCTAAAAATAGACTCTGGTGAGTAAAGCTTTGCTCATCTAAGCTGGGCTATTTATTGCTTGAGTGTTTTCCCTCTCCCCAGGCAAGTATTGTCACTCAGGGACGGAGAGAGCAGGACATAATGTCCTGTGGAAGGAATTCCAGGAAATCAATCTCTGTTTGCTGGTGGGGACGAGGCCTTGCCACCTCCAAGGCAGGAAACTTGTGCTTTAAAACGCTCCATCAGACCTGTGCAGGGCCGTGGGCTGGGCTGGGCTGCGTGATCCCTGTGGCTCCGCTAGAGCTCAGGACATGATGATTCCATAAAACCTGCAATTAAACCACGTCAGATTAGGGCTGTGCAGCCGCTGTGTTCTGCAGCTCAATAACAGCAAGGAATTTAAGAGAAATAAAACCCTCACGAAACGAGCACAGGCCGAGTCACAGACACACCTGGACAGCGCGCGGGGCGCGCTGGGAAGCGGAGTCCCGGTGCTCGCGAGGCACCGTTGGCGGCGCGGGCCGGCGGAACTACACGTCCCAGCACGGCCCGCGCRGGGCAAACGCACGGCCCGCCCGCCRCCTCCCCCGCCGCGCKGCCTGCGGGGAAACGGAGTGCGCGGGGAGCGGCRCCGGGCGGGCAGCGCCGCGCGCGGGACTACATCTCCCATCATCTCCCGCGCGCCCCGCTCCGCCCCGCGCGCCGCCATTTTGTTCCGCGCCGCAGCCTGAGATGGCGGCCGGGCCCGGGCGGTGAAGGTCCCGCCGCGCTGAGGGCAGGGGGGTCCCSCCGCCCCCCGCCCGCCCCGCGCCGCGCTGGGGCCGCGCCGCAGCCGCCGCCGGTCCATGGCCTGGAGGCGGCCCCGGGCGCCATGGACCTGCGCACGGCCGTGTACAACGCGGCCCGCGACGGGAAGCTGAAGCTGCTGCAGAAGCTGCTGGGCAGCCGCAGCCGGGAGGAGCTGGAGGCGCTGACGGCGGGGCCCGGCGGCGGGGGCGGCCCCGGGGCCGGCAGCACCCCCCTGCTGATCGCGGCCCGGCACGGGCACCTGGAGGTGGTGGAGTACCTGCTGGATCACTGCGGGGCCCGCGTGGAGGAGGGCGGCTCCGTCAGCTTCGACGGCGAGACCATCGAGGGGGCCCCGCCGCTGTGGGCGGCCTCGGCCGCGGGGCACCTGGGCGTGGTGCGGAGCCTGCTGGACCACGGCGCCTCGGTGAACCAGACCACGCTGACSAACTCCACCCCGCTGCGCGCCGCCTGCTTCGACGGGCACCTGGAGATCGTGCGGTACCTGGTGGGCGAGCGCGGGGCCGACCTGGAGGTGGCCAACCGGCACGGCCACACGTGCTTGATGATTTCCTGCTACAAAGGGCACCGCGAGATCGCCCGGTACTTGCTGGAGAAAGGGGCCGATGTGAACCGGCGCAGCGTGAAGGGGAACACGGCCCTGCACGACTGCGCCGAGTCGGGCAGCCTGGAGATCCTGCAGCTCCTGCTCCGCTCCAAGGCGCGCATGGAGAAGGACGGCTATGGCATGACCCCGCTGCTCGCCGCCAGCGTCACCGGCCACACCAACATCGTGGAGTACCTCATCCAGGGGGGGCTGCAGCAGGAGGAGGCTGCGGGGAGCCAGAGTGCGACCTGTGCCTCAGGTGGGAGCCATCAGAGGAGCTGCAGCGAAGAGGGCTGCTCGGGATGTGGTGCCTCAGCTTCCAGTCAGGAGGAGGTCCCGAGCGTGTTCTGCACTCGCGAGGCTGCTGTGGAGGCGCTGGAGCTGCTGGGCGCCACGTTTGTGGACAAGAAACGCGACCTGTTGGGAGCCCACAAGTACTGGCGGAGGGCGATGGAGCTGCGCTGTGAGGGCGGGAAGTACCTGCCTAAGCCCGAGCCCCGGCAGCTGGTGCTGGCCTACGACTATTCCCGGGAGGTGAGCTCTCTGGAGGAGCTGGAAGCCCTGATCACGGACCCCGATGAGATGCGCATGCAGGCGCTGCTGATCCGCGAGCGCATCCTGGGCCCTTCCCACCCCGACACTTCCTACTACATCCGTTACCGCGGGGCCGTCTACGCCGACTCCGGCAACTTCGAGCGCTGCATTAACCTGTGGAAGTACGCCCTGGACATGCAGCAAGGCAACCTGGAGCCCCTCAGCCCCATGACTGCCAGCAGTTTCCTTTCCTTTGCCGAGCTGTACTCCTACGTGCTCCAGGACCGCTCCAAAGGCACTTTAGCCACCCACTTGGGCTTCTCCGACCTCATCGGGGTGCTGAGCAAAGGGGTCCGGGAGGTGGAGAGGGCCCTGGTGCACGGCAAGGACCCCGTGGCCGACTCGGCGCAGTTCACCAAGACGTTGGCCATCATCCTGCACCTGGTCTTCCTGCTGGAGAAGGTGGAATGCACCCCGGAGCAGGAGCACCAGAAGCGCCAGACCATCTACCGCCTGCTCAAGTGCAGCCCCCGCGCCAAGAACGGCTTCACCCTCCTGCACATGGCCGTGGACAAAGACACCACGACGGTGGGGCGTTACCCCGTRGGCAAGTTCCCGTCGCTCCACGTGGTGAACCTGCTGCTGGAGTGCGGGGCTGACCCGGACAGCCGAGACTATGACAACAACACCCCCCTGCACGTGGCTGCCCGCAACAACTGCCCGCTGATCATGAGCGCCCTGATGGAGGCCGGGGCGCACATGGATGCCACCAACGCCTTCAAGCAGACGGCCTACGAGCTGCTGGACGAGAAGCTGCTCACCAAGAGCACCATGCAGCCCTTCAACTACATCACCCTCCAGTGCCTTGCTGCTCGCGCCCTGGACAAGCACAAGATTCCCTACAAGGGATTCATCCCCGAGGAGCTGGAAGCCTTCATTGAGCTGCACTAGGGCGCGCGAGCCGACGGTCCCCGGCCTGTCCCACCCCGCCGAGGTTGTGCAGCTGGAGGGCTCGGGCTGGCTGTGCCAAGGTGCCCGGGGCTGTCGGTGTGCTGAGCTTTGTCCCCATCTGTCACCACCCAGCTGGCGTGCCGGGCAGGGGAGGAGGAGGCTCGAGAGCTTGTGGCTGTCCCTCGTTGTCACCTTCAGGTACCAGCTCTCTCCAGTGCACTGTGCCCACTGAAGGCCACAGCCCCTGCCCTTCCCTGTGCCACCGTCTTGTCCTGAGAAGGAAGGAAAGCGGAGATTCCCTGGGACCTGCTGTCTCTCCCGTTAGTGCTGGATTAACTCAGCCTTCAGCTTTGGAGCAGCTACACATCCCCCACATGCTCTGGCCCTTCCCGTCCCACACACCCAACAGACAGAAAGCAAGTGAGGAATAAAATTCTCTCCAGCTAATCCTTTCCCCTCCGTTCTGTCAGGTTTGGGACAGCCCATGTCCAACAGCTGAGGGGCTCATGCTCTGCCCAGGGAGTTTCTTGCATGGCACAGGGCTGGGTGTGTTGAGGATGGGGTTTGTCTCTCTCTTGGTTGGCCAAGTAGCAAATGGTGTTAAAGGCCTGAGATTTCCATGATTGTGCATAAAGCTGGGATGTTTTTTCTCTCGTAGAGCCAGGCCCTATCTATGCTGCAAGACTTCTCCAATCCTGTAAGATAGAGGAAGGTCAGTTCTGGTTATACAGTTTAATCCATAGATGATGTAGTTTATGAATGGAGAGGAAAAACTCCTTCAGGAACAAAATCCTGAGGCGGTGTTCAGGCCCTTGGCTTGTCCATTCCACACCCAACAACTCCATTCCCAACATGGAAGTGCTTTAGCTCCAGAGGTCAGCAGGGATTGAGCTGGAAGGGTGAATGTGGCCAGGTTTTGGAGCCGAAACAGCACATTTTGAACTGTTTTTGAGGTTGAGCTCTTGCAAGCCCTTTAGGCCAGGAGGTACCTGTAGTGTGGAGGTGCTTGGAGGGAGTTACTAAAGCAAGTGAGTGTTTGTGGTGGGTTTGCACCAGGGTGGGCTGAAGGAAGAAGCAAGGAATGAATGTTTGGGGTGCCTCCTTGTCCTGAGGTTTTAGTATCACCTGCTTGGGCTCTGTTACTTGCCCCATTTTGACACCTCATGCAGGGGGTTCTTAGCAGCTGGTTTGGGCTTTTGAGTCTTCTTTTTTTGTTTTTGGTTTTTTTTGTAACTTCGCTGAGGATGGTGCTACTTCCAAGGTGGAATTTGAAATCTCACCTGGCTGCTGTTTGGGCAAGCTCCTTCCTTTGATTAGGATCTGCACACACCTTGTTTTTAACTCTGTAGTCTCAGGGCAGGTTTTTGCCTCCATGAGCAGAACCCTCCGTGGTGGAAAACAAAGTTTCCAGCAGTTTTGTCCTTGTGCAGGGGTGATGGGCAGCCCGTGGCTCATTCCTTGGCCCTGAGCAGGGTGGGAAGTAGAGCTGAGGGGGAAGCAGCTGCCTCGGAGCTCTGGGAAAGGTCCCACCTGGGAGAGCAGACCCCTGGCCCCCCCTCGCTCTCTGTGCTACTGAAGCTTCTCTACTTGTATTTATCAGCCTCAATAACCAACGCTCTCTGCCCCTTCGAGATATTGTAGATCTGCCAGTACATTTTTGCAGTGTTAACTATAACATTTATTTATAAAGCGAGGAGGTTTAACTTGAATTGAGCTGTAAAGTGCAGAGTTAGTTTAGCTGCCTTCTATTTTTTTTTTTTYCCTTTTGGCTGAAACCTGAACTAAACTGCAGGAATGGGATTTGTTCCTTTGTGAGCTGATGAGCGCTCTTAACTTTAAATAATAAAACAAAAAATGGCTGCTAGAATGCAAGTGCCTTGGACTTCTTCCTGATAAGCCTCTATTTCCAGGTTGTTTCCCAGGGGTGGGACGCTGTGGGTATGGGATTTTGGGGTGTTTGCAATTCACAGGTGTGATTGGTTCATTTTGTGGTTATTCGTGGGAAAAAACAATCTGTGCTGCAGTGGCAAACATTTGCCCTGGAAAAGGGTAACACTGACGCTSAAATGACACCTCTTCGTACAGATTTAGCCTTATATTTTGATGTAAATGAAATAGTGTGAAAGGATCTGAGTTGACTGGGGTATTACCTGCCCTACACACCTGGACAGCAAGCACAGCAAGCAGAAAGAGGGACATGGTGTCATCAGTTTGTTTCCCGACCCCAAATCCATCAGTGGGAGAGTAAAACCAGAAAAATTAAAGAGTTAATTCCACACAAGGATCTGAATTTCCAAAAATGCCTGGTCTTCCCCAGGGAGGGTGGGTGGATAAAATATTTGAATGTTTGTCCTGTCTTTAATTGCTTCATCCTTAATTCTTGATGCTTTGATGAATGTTTTTGCCCTTGTGCTAGAAATGACATTTAAGCAGTGTCTGTAGATCCTGGGGATGTGCTTCTCCCATCCAAATATTCCTCCTGTGTTACAGGTGATCTCCAGGCGTGTGGGAGAGCAGCTGCCAGGCAGGTACAGGGAGCCAGGTGGCCTCAGGACTGAGACAGTGGCTGATCAGTGCAATGCCATCTGCACCCAGAGCTGTTGACAGGAGAAAGATGGGAAGGGAGTTATTTCATGCAAAAGCAACTCTGGAGCTGGGATCTTGTGATCAGGGATCTGGGGGATCCAGTCAGGTACAGCAGCCCCAAGGAGGAGAATATTCTGTGTGATGGAAAAAGCTTTACTTTTTATTTTTTTTAACACGTAAATAGTCTGTAATTACATAGAGGACCAAGCAATTAAATGTTGATAGTAATTACAGGGTGGGAGAAATCACTGCATGATTTAGGGCTAATTACACTGAACAGGCCTGATTTACTGTAGGTCTGGGCCAGCTCCATGTGGAGGAAACGGAGTTGTGGGGAGCAGGGAAATGTTTCAGTGATTATTTTGTTAATTATCTTGGACAGAGAGGAGTTTTTCTCCACTGGGGTGGCTGCAGACCCTCCTGTACCCCAGACACAGCGTTCCCTCTCCCTTTCTGTGATCCAAGCATGCTGGATGTGGCGTGCTGAGGTTGTTTACAAGCAGGAGCAGCTTCCAGTTGACTAATTTTGCATGATGTTTATTTATAGCAGGAGAGGAGCCTGGAAAGRAGGGATGTGTGTGCTCCCAGGGGGAGGGACTGTCCTGCACCAACTGCAGGGGGCAGGAATTGCAGTAACACAACACCTCCTATCAACGGTGCTGTGGAGGAGAGAAAATAGGGAAGTAGAAGGAATTTGAGCACTTGCAGAATTCCAGCAGGCTCTGGAAAGAGTAAATGAGTTAATCCATTGTCACTGGGTCCTGCAGAGTTGAAATCCAGACTGTTTGAGAGCTGGAAGCCAAGAGTTGGGGGCAGCTCAGAGTCTCCTCCAAGGACTTATTAATGTCTGTCTCCTACAGGGGTTGGTTGTGGGGCTTGGATGGCTCTGGGGCAGACTCCAGTCCAGARTTAGGCCCTGAGAGGGCCCAGCTTGGGCAGGCCCAGGTCCAGGATGGCCTGTTGGAGTCCTGTGCTTTGGCTGCTCCAGGCTCGGAGCCTCCTGGAACCTGCTGGGACAGACATTAAGAACCTGCTGGGGAAGCCATGGAGTGACAGGAGCACACACAGCCCTGAGAAACACCTGGATTGGGGTCACTCCCTGTGTTGATCACAGTCACCCTCGGGATCCACTTTAACAGGGACGTGGCTTCTCAGGAGTCTGCTCCTGGCACGGGCTGAGCTGGCTCTGGGCTCTGCTCCGGGAGGGAACAGCCCCATCCCAGTCTCTCCGTGGCTTTGGGGTGACCTCTGCTGACGATCAGGAAAATGGCTGTGCCTGGGGCCTGGGAGGAGGAGCAGCGAGGGGTCGGGGGCTCAGCTCCAGGTGCCCTCCTGGTGTCACAGCTCAGTAGGTGCGAGCCTGGKACATACTTTGCTCAGGTCCTCCAGAATTTCCACACCCCCCTCCCCATTCCTGGCTTTCTTCACTTTTCTGCACTACTCTGCTCAATGCTTTTGGGTTTTCTTCCCACTTTTTCATCAAAGGCAGCTTCCCAAAGCATCCCCTGCAGATTGTCCCTCAAATCATTTGGTCAGTGCCATCTCACAGCCCCTTCCACCTGACATGCAGAACACTTCCATATATCCCTGACTGCCCCTTTTCTAATTCTACAGGAAAGAACCAGAGGAACACAAATAAATTAATTAAAATTTATTTATAAAATCTTCAAGTAGCCCCAGACAATGAGAAAAATCGTTTTCTCAGTTACTTGAAAATAAGCACAAGGAAAAACAGTTCCAGGAGATCACGACCTCTTTTGCCCAACACAAAGAATTTTGTGCTTCAGGAAAATGGCAGTCCTGATGCATAGAGAAATAGTAGTCCCACTACCAGCAGACCACTCTAATGTAGCATTTGAAATTAATTTTGTCTGTGAGCTTGGCTGCCCCTGGTCAGACATGGTGCCTGGTTGGCTCCTCGCTGTCCCGTGGCCCAGGCGGGGCACTTTCCACCTGCATCATGTTGTGGTTCCCGATCTGAACCATCCGGGCGTGTTGGATGATGAGGGGTGGGATCCCTCCCGGGCYTGGTGTGATGTTGTAGTGGCCTGGGGGCAGCTGTGGTTGGGAAGGGGGAGGACCCCCCCAAGCAAGTGGGGTGTCCATCGGGTCAGGGGGACGCCGGTGTTGGGGCGATGCCTCTGGTGGCCACGGCCGGGTCGCTGCTGGAGGCACCCGGGGAGGGCAGCCCAGGCTCAGGGCAGCCAAGTCCTGCTGGGTTTGGTGCCGTTCCCAACACGCCTGGAGCTTTCTTCTCTGCACCTGGTCCCACAGGGCTTTCTTCTCCCTGATATTCTTGGGGTTAAAAGTGTTTTGCACAGTCCTGGAAAAGAGAGGAGAGCTCTCGTTAAGGATTACGAGCCCAGTGAGCATCCTGGGAATCTGACTGCGCTCCAGGGCGTTCTCCTTGGGTAAAAACGGGATCACTGAGTTGTGCTTGGAGGGGTCTAGGATGGACTGCATCAGAGCAGTGTCTGTCTGGAACAGACACAGGTTGCATGGGAAGTTCTTGGTCAGCAGGAGGATCATGAAGGCAGAGTTTTCCATGGCCTCCTGGAAGCAAATCATGTGGCTGCGCCCAGCGATGAAGAAATCCTCACTGAGTGTGGCACCGTTGGACACTCCCATGCTCTCCAGCAGGTTCTTGACCCGGTGGGCCACAATCTCATCTTCACTGGCGTGCAGGACAACAAACGTGAAGAACTTGGCACCATCTGACTCTGGTGGATCCACAGTTGGGAGAGAAGGAGGAGGCCAGGCTGGAGAGGGGGTTGAGCGCAGGGGAGGGGGATATAATGGATTGGAATGAGATTCCTGAAGAGGAGGAAGAGTTGAGGAGAAGGAATAGGTAGGGGGAGGAAGGGAACAGGTTGAGTTAGAAGCAGGAGCAGAGTTACAAGGAGTGCCTGCTGGAATGTAGGAGTCCTCTATGGGCATGTGGGCAGGAGCAGTATCTGCTGCAGCTCTTGGGTCAGGGAGACCAGTAGATAACTGCTTTTCATCCTGATGTTCTCCTGTGTTTTCTCTTGGTGTGTGAGGCTCTGTCGCTGTGCTGGACACATCACTGCTTTGGGCAGGCTCCAAGGGCAGCGGCGTCTCAGGAACAGAGGGCGTGGGGGGACAGGGACTGACCTGCGGATCCTTCTCTGGCTGGGACCCTTGGGCAGCTGTGTCCTGCCCGGGGGGAGAGCTGGGTKTGCTGGCCCAGCTGGATTCCTGTGGGTCGTGGCTCTGTGTGTCCCCGTCAGGGTGTCCAGCACGGCTGGGCCGGGGGACGCGCTCGGGGACGGAGGGCTGGGTGTGAAAAACAACTGTTGGTGATGCACTGATCTCCAAACAGCTGGAGAGGGAGGAACTCCCCACGGAGCACAAGGGCTGTGGGGCTGAAAGGTCCGAGTTGCCTCCGATCTGCACTGGAGAGCTCCTCACCATGTAGTTGGAGCTGCCTGTGCGGAGAAATCCTGTGTCCTCGTCAGATCTCAGCGTCTGAAACCTGTCYGCTGAGCCCATGCTGGCAGCAGAGCCCTGTTTGTCCTGGTCCTCCAGTGGAATGTTGTTGAGTGTCCCCTGCTGAGTGTCCCTGCTGGCGTGGCAGGCTTTGGTGGCAGCCTGGCAGGCTTTGTCCCTGGCCTCAGGACTGCACAGCTTTTCCTGTGCCAACACTGTGTACACCTGTGCCAGAAGTGCCACGGCACCTGCATCCAGCTGGGGAGGCTGCAAACCCTCCCCGTCTTCCTGCACTCCTGCAGCGCCCAGTTTGATCTGGTGGACATACTGGGCTGCTCGGTTATCCCTCAAGTCATCTAGACAAATTCTTGCACCCGTTTCTTGCCCCAGAGTCAGCAGGACCATGGCTTGCAGTAACTTGCTGCAGGGTCCAGGTATCAAGTGCTTCAGTTTGAGTTTGAGGCTCAGGAGTTTATCCTGTGGGACTCGGGACAGGATGTTAAACACGTCCTCAAAGCTCGGCTGGAGCTCAGCGCTCTGTGCCATCTCAGCAGCTGCTGGCCCAGACCATGGACTGAAGCAGCAGGGATGGAAAAAGCATCTTATGGCAGAGGGTTGTTCCCCTGCGGGGCTCTGGGATGCCCCGGCCGCAGCTCTTGGACCACACAAACCCTTTGGTGCTCAGGGGCTCGTCTTGGAACCAGGACCTCTGTGCCGGGGAATCTGTGAGGAGAAGAGAGGACAGTGTTCAGAGGGGGTGGTGCGGGAGCTGGGAGATGCTCGTGGAGCTCCCAGGCTCTCCCTCACACCTCCCAAATATTATCTGTTCCGTGCTTGCAGCTGTGCCAGTGCTCTGTGCCTTATTTCAACTCTGTGATTAAGCAAAGAGCACATTCTTTGCATTCATTTCACGTTAATTACAACTGGTTGTAAATAACTGATAAAATAATGACGTATTTAGGTAAATCCAAGTGTCTCCTCCAGGTAGCTGGTTCCAGGAGTCTCACAGGCTCCTTGTGATGGCAGTCAAGGAATAAAACAGGTTTAGAGGAAACCCTTTCCAGCTGATAACCCATTTGATCAGGGAAGAATCACAGGGAAGAGTATCTTCCCAATATCCCATCTAACCCCACCCTTTGGCAGTGGGAAGCCATTCCCTCTTGTTCTGTCCCTCCATCCCTTGTCCCAAGTCCCTCTCCAGCTCTCCTGGAGCCCCTTTAAGCCCTGAAAGAGGCTCTAAGATCTCCCTGGAGCCTTCTCTTCTCTCAGGTGAGCATCCCCAGCTCTCCCAGCCTGGCTCCAGAGGGGCTCCAGCCCTCGAAGCATCTTTGTGGCCTCGTCTGGGCTGGCTCCAGCAGCTCCACATCCTGCTTACATTGGGAGACTTCATATCCCCATCCACAGCTGATCCCTAAGCCCCACTGGGCCCTTGCACTCACCCAAGGCCTCTGACAAGGTTTTAATTAAACAGGAGTGTCCGAAGGGGACACTGGGTTCCCGGTGGGACACTGCTCCCGGCGCTGCCTGAGCCTGCTGCAGGAACTTTCCCTATTTAAAGGGAGCCCCAGCAAACGCCCCGAAATAACTCTCAACTGGGGAAAGTTTCTAATTTCAGTTTGCTGGTTTCCTCTCTCGTGAAAATCCTCCAATTGCCCAATTGCCCTCCCTCCCCCGGCCGGGCCAGCCCTGCCCTGTGTCCCCCAAGGGGCACCCTGGCTGACACGGCCGAGCCCGAGGAAGTTGAAGCGGCCGGGGCGGGGGCAGCGCTCGGGCCGAGCCCAGCGCCGGGACCTCGGGCCCGGTCCCCCGCGGGGAGGGATCGGCCGGGAAGGGAAGGGATGAGCCGGGAAGGGAAAGGATCAGCCGAGAAGGGAAAGGATCAGCCTTACCTTCGGCATGTCCCGGTGCCCGGGGCAGGCGGAAGCGGCGTGAGGCGATGGGCACGGCCAGGGCGGAGCGGGGCGGAGCGGAGCGGGAGCGGGGCCGGGGCGGCTCGACCGGGGACCGGGACAGCACAGCCCGGGCTCGGAAACAGCCGGGGACCAGGACAGCACAGCCCGGGCTCCGGAACAGCCGGGGCAGGAGGGTCCTAGCCCGGGAAAGCCGCCACCTTCGCCCCCCCCCCCCCCCCCCCCCCATGAACACCCGGCGGTGACACGGAGCGCTGGGGACAGGCGGGGCAGGGACCGATCTCTCCCTGCGGGCAGCGCCGCTGGGAAGTGTTGGAATGGGGATGAGCAAGGCTGAAAAGCCCTGGCTGCAGGGGTGGCAGAGGGAACCGTGAGGGAGGAGCAAGAGTTGCACATGGACAGATGCACCTGAGCCTCAGGGTTACGGGCAGAAGGTGTGGGAACAAAATAATTAAGGTATTTTTCTGCTTAAGAAAGCATGGGACCTGCGAAAAGCACCTTATTTTCTCCCTCGAGCAAGAGCGGGAAACAGGCAAGCTGGCCAGGGAAGAGATTTGGTAAACGCAAGGCTTCATCCCAGCTCAGGTAAGGGGAGAACACAACGCTGCAGCTTCAGGTACACACAACCCCACACGTCTTTCAACGCAGGTCACACTTTATTCAATGTCTGCTCACCAGCTCTGGCACAGGGACGATGCYAGGAAACAGTTACCAAAATAAGTTACATTAGAAATTATTACAAAGCCGTATTCGCTGGGAAAGAACCAGCACCTGGATTAAAATCCCCCCATTTTAATAACAGGATATCCTAATCCCGTGGTAGAGTAGCTCCTGGGAAAAGCTGCCTCGTTTGCCAGCTTAGTGGCTGTGAAGTGTTTCACACGTGGAGTTACACAGAGATGATCCCTGAAGTCCTTCACAGGACTAGGAAAGATGATTAAAGAAAACCCCACCCTGCCGAGTGTTTCTCCTGGAAGAAAAGAGTGTTTGGCTGATCCATGAAGAGAAATCTGTTCTTGAGAAGCAGCTCCTTGGCCCCAGCTGTGCCAGATGTGCTGCAGGGCCAAGCCTCCCCGGAAGCACAGCAGGCACAAAGGAAGTTGTGTAATTTTTAGATGTGGAGAAGGCGGGAAATGGTATCGAAGATCAAACGCAGCATCTTCTCAAGACTTCTGCAGCTTGGGCGAATTAAAAACAAATCCAGCATTAAAAATAAGTTGGGATCACTTCTCTCCCACAACTTGTCTCAGCAGGAATTAGCCACTTACAACTACAGCTGGGCCGAGTTAAAAAGCTGAAGTGCAGGTCCCCATCTCCCCTTTCAGCACAGCAGTGTGATTTGAAAATAGTAAATCGAGATTCAGAATGTCCCCACCTTGGTTACCAGATCTCCTTACAACTACACCTGACTCAGAGAGCAGGAGGCACTCAGGGCATGACTGGGCACACAAAAGAACAGGGTCTGTTCCAGCCAGGGAGCCTTGGCCAAAAGGGCTGGGATTTATCAGAGATCTTCCTCTGGTGCGCTGGTTTTTATCTCCTTTGCAGCCAGGGCCACCTCTGTGTCCTTCGCTGCCTTCTCTTCCACCTTCCCTGTCTTCTCC
>JACAXG010000155.1:1255577-1423668 GCA_018881555.1 Amblyornis subalaris
CCCTGGGCAGCCTCCACAGCACTGCTAATAGTGGAAGCAACTGCAGACTTGGTCAGGTCAACACTGTCCTCCACCATGTGCTTGGTGACATCCACGGCTTGAGTGACCTTGTTGGTCACCAGGTCCTTGGCCCCCTGGGCAGCCCCGACAGCTGCAGTGATGGTGGAAGTCACAGCAGACTTGGTCCTGTCAACGCTGTCCTCCACCAGGTGCTTACTGAGGTCCACAGCCTCTGTCACCTTGTTGGYCACCAGCTCCTTGGCACCCTGGGCGGCCTCCAGAGCACTGCTGACAGTGGAGGTGACCACAGACCTGGTCAGCTTGACACTGTCCCCAACAATGTTTTTAGTGAGGTCCACAGCTTCAGTGACTTTATCAGCCATGGCTTCCCTGGCCTCGCAGGCGGCGTCCATAGCAGAGGTCACCTTGGTGGACACCAGCTGCTTGGTGTCCGAGATCACCTACAGTGGGGAGAGGCAGAGAAAGAGATCTTTTTTTTTTCCAAAATAGGTTTTCCCTCCCTGGAAAAGCTTTTCTGCATGGGTTAGTTTTGCTGGCTACCTCGAAATTTGCCTTCCCATCCTACTGACCAGCTAGGCAGGAAATCTCACTTCCTGTGAAACCAAGGCACCTCTCCAGCCCACACCAGGGACTGGATGACACAGCCCTGCTGCTGAGGTTTGTTTATTTCCCCATATTCTTCTGTACCCATAACAGATCCATCATGCCATGGCTTCCCCAGGAAAAGCCTTTCCTTACCTTATCTGCTGGCTGCTGCAGGAAGGGCAAGTTCTCCTCCAGCTGATCCAGACCTTTGCAGGCATATTCATTCACAAGGGCAACTGGAAGAGACAACAGGTACCAGCTTATTCTTCCATTTGGGGATGGGGTTTTTGACCCTACAATGGCCTGCTCAGGATACACTCATGAAAACAAGCCCTCAAAAAATAAATCACCGCTCTGGGATGTTCACTTGTTAAAAAGTGAACAAACCCTAAAATGTGGCAGGTTCAAATGGTCTCCATTTTGCCTTCCCAGCTTTCTAGCTATAGAATTTAACCCAACTGTAGTGTAGCACCTGACCTTGGTGGGTAGGGCAATGGGTTTAAAGGGTTGAAAAGTGTTGGGATAAGCCAGACTGAGTCSGGATGCCCAGAATTTACAGTGAGAGAAACAGATAGCACGGAGTTACTACTTAGTAACTTCGAGAAATGAAACTTTGTTTCTCCTGGTAACAGTTTCATGCCCAGGACGTTCAGTGTCCAGGAGCTGCTGAGGGGGAGGCTCAGTGCTAGAGCAGAAGTTGCTGTGGGAGGTGGGATCACCCTACAGGCACATGAACCTCCCGTCCCCACCTGTCCCTCTGTCCAAAGGGCCTCTCCAGCCCTGCACTTACTCTGTGGCTCGAGCTGGCTCAGGATGGGCTGTGCCCCTCCAACCATGCTGCCCACGGCCACAGCAGCCACGGTCTCGGCCACGCTGCAGACACCACTGAGGCAGGGGTGGGACTCCTTGGTGTGGTTGTAGGCAGAGGAGACCAGGTTGAAGGCAGAATTGAGCAAGGGCAGGCTGGTGACTCGATTAACAGCACTCTAAAACCCAAGAGAAACAGTGACTTTAGAGCCCAGCCTCCAGCTGGGGTTGAACACAGCCGTGTGTCTGTCCAGAGGTCTCAGCAAATCCATCTCCTCATCCTTCTTAAGCTCAGAGTTGAGGACACTCATCCAGAGGCCTCTACCAAGTGAACAGGCCAGGGTTAAAAAGTTGAAGCTCTGGCCTTGTGAATTCTGAGTCACGCTGGTTTCAGCACCAAACCAGATGTGGAAGTAGGACCTGTAACAGCTCATGTTTCAGAATTACTTGTGTCACTTGACCAGCCCTGAAGTTCTCCTGAGCAAAACCTTCTGTACTGGGGAAGTTTCAATTTGGCCACAGCTCCATAGGGTTAATCTTTCTGACCCCTCAGCCTGGTTTTGGGGTGCTGGCAGAATTTTCCCAGCACATGTCAGTAGATGATTTAACTGCTGTGTGTTGCCCTGGCACCTACCACTTGCTGCTGCTCCTCAGCCTTCAGCAGGTCTGGGGTTGGGATCTTTCCTGAGGCCATACTGAGTTCAGCTGCAGCTGAAAGGGAAAACAGGAGTATAACAGCATGAGCACAACTTCGTGTGTTCCAAAGAAATAAAGTCCTACCAAAACAGGGGAAAAGCAGAGAGCAGCAAAGCTGGGATCCATCATTCAACTGCTCCAGGGAGGGTTCAGGTTAGAAATAGGTGAAAACTATTTTATCTGTCTTGTGTTTTCTCTGTGGGGTGGGATGATCCTGGCTGGACACCAGGTACCCACCAAAACCACTCCATCACCCCCCTCCTCAGCTGGACAGGAGAGAGAAAATATAACAATATAACCAGTTTTGGGAAGGACATGAAAATCCTGTGGAGTTTTCCCTGGAGGATGAGCCAGGTTTCCCAGCTGCAGCATTCCAGCTGGCTACCTGGAAACTTGCCTTCCCATCCTACTGACCAGCTAGGCAGGAAATCTCACTTCCTGTGAAACCAAGGCTCAGAGACATTCTCATGACATAATGGGATTGAAGAAGTATAAAATGTTGCAATAATTTAAGTGTGTGTTGCCTTCCCCAGCGTAGATCTGGRGTGGTATCTGGACACTCCAGTATTGGTGATAAATCCAGGATTACTTCTGAGCCTTAGTCAGGCACAGCAGGGATTTCAGCACATTTGTTCTGCAGGACAGAGTCTGCTTTTCTCTCCTTTGCCAGTTAATTCCTATTCTTAGATTTGTTATGGCATCTTCCAGTGGAAAATCCTCAAACCAAAATTCCTCCCAAACTGGATTTCCAAGCCACGCACTGCTCCAGGCTCACTGACAGACTCTTCCAAAACAACCTTGTCATCCGAGTTGTGGTAGAACCCATTGTCTTGTTTCTTGTGTTCTTTGCCTTGTGCAAGGTTTTTATTTTGCTGAGAAACAGGAACAGAGAGATGGGGAGAAGCAGTGAAACCAGCATTTGTGAGTCCTGGACGGGGCTCCAACGCTGGCCCGGGAAATCTCAGGAGGTGACTTGGCAAAACACCAAATATTGCTGCATTAACCACTGAATTAGTCAGAATTCCGTGAGATTTGAGCAGGGCAGGAATGCTGAATGCTGCATGCCTACAGCAAAGGCTGTCACACGAGTTGTCAGCTCCAGCCTCTCCAGCAAGAAGCCAGGAGCCAACGCTCCTCTGGGAACCCACCCCAGTTTATCTGCACAGCAAAACCACCAATGGATCCTCACCAGGCTGGGAGAACTTGTAGAACACTGCTCAAAACAAAGCAAGGCTTGAAAATAAAATCTGAGTCCCAAAATCCCCAGGGTTTGCTGTCAGTGGCTGTTCCTCTTGCTCTGCTTTAGGGCAGGTTTGTTATTTCTTTGAAGCCAAGCAGGACTGACTTGGGGGCAAAGCAYAGCTCTTTCAACACCATCACAAACAACCCCTCTGCTCAGTTATTTTACTCCCAGACAGGTGGGAAAAGCTCAAACTGTTGAGTTTGACACCGTGGTGGCCTTGGTGTCAAGGCCAGCACAGACATTGCAGCAAAAGGAAGGGGGGAGGACTCTTGTTAGAATAATTCAGGAGTAATTCCTTGGCTGATGTCAAAACTGGTCTAAGGTTGGAATCAGCCTCTGGAGTACAGGGCTCCCGTGTCAATTATGGATGTGGCAGGCACAACCCTTCGGCTCAGTCGTGTCAGAACAAGGTTTGCTCTCCGCTGTGTAGGAGAAATCCATGTGTTGCAACACCAGGATTTGCAGCATGGGCAGATCTCCACGAGCCCCCAGCATGGTTTTATTTTCTCTTTCCCCTGCAAAAGTGCTGAGCAGCCCTTGTTTTACTTCAGAGATTGCAGGGAAGCACAGAGCTTGGCACCTCTGGGTCAGGTGGTTCCGAATCCTTCGGAGAAGGCACAGCCAAGCCAGGATCCTTGGGAGTGGAAGTCCCACTGGGCAGAGGAACAGAAACAGCATCACTTTGTTTTGGTTGTGGTTTGCTTCATATGAAAGTGATGAGCAGATGATTTCACACCATTGCTACATCTGAAATATTAGGTCACTGCTGGGGAAAGCTCTTGAAACAGGTGGTTTCAGAACGATGAAACTTCAGTGCTCTTTTCTAGCATCAAGGTTGAGAGATTTTCTGGGATCAGGAGCTGAACTCCTGATCATTGCCCAGCTGGGCACAAGTCTGAGGCAGTGAGAGAGCAAGGGCTGGCAACAAACAGCAGGACAGTGGCTCCAAACCCACCCAGCTGCTCTCTTTTCCCTGCCTCACCCCACAATGGCCTGGCAGAAGAGCCAGGAACTTCCCTGCTGGGATCAGCACCTCCCTGATTTTTGTCACTGGCGGTGACCAGTTCACATAAAGCTCATTTTCGAACTTCCCTTGATTGGAAGGTTGTTTTCCCTGTGGGAAGCAGCTCTGCTCCATGAGAACAGGCTGGTGGGGTGTGGTCCTGTAGGATCTTCATGTTCAGGAAGCTTTTCTCCCTTCCAAAGGGATTTTAGCTTGGGAAGACAGACTGAGCTACAGCCAGCATGGCTGGTTCAGTGGCTTAACTGGCAATTCCTTAATGACCATTGAGGAAAACAAAGCTAAATTTAGTGCTTTAGATGTGAACGGGGAGGGCTAATCAGTGCAGAGGAATTCAATTGTGGTTAAAGCACCTATTTACATTCTTTTCGAGATTTGCCACTGATACCCAAGTTCCTAAAAATGCAGAACTGGGTCACAGGATGTCTGTGGGGAATGGGCTGCAAATGCTATGAGGACAGAAGTAGTTTTAGGAGGAGGATCAAACGATTTCCAGCTTTGACCTTAGGACATTACTTTCAGCAGGGCTGGCAGAGGTGCCCATCCCACCTTTCTGGATAAACCAGCAGCACTAGGATACCTCAAAGATCAAAGCCACCCTTGCAGATGGATGCAGGGCTTCCCCCACACACTTCCAACAGAAATTAAACACCACAACCGGGTCAGTGACTCCTTGGAACAGAGATATTTTAGGAAAGAGGAAAGGAAGCTTTAATTAAAACAACTTTATACTACTTCCCATTTACCAGTCTTTCCATGAGGACAGAGCTCTTGGTTTCAGCTGGAAGCTGTAACTTGCAGAGCAAGCAGCTCAACACATTTCCATCTGGAATTTTCAGCAGAACCAGCTCCAGAAATTGAAATCCTTCCCAGCCATGTGCGGCTCCAGGTAGTCATGACCACATTTAAAACCTTGTCAGTCTTGAGAAACACTAATCCAGTTTGCCAGTGCTCCCTCCAGGAGCTGGCAGGGCCCTGCAGGGACAGGGTGCTCTTGAGCAAGATTTCCTTGTCACTCCAGGCACCCCCTTGTTATCACCATTCCCATGCCTCCACCAAAGGATCCTGAGAAACAGCCCCAGGAAAGGGCTGGCAGTGCTGTCACGGGAAGGGAATGCCTGGATGGTCACCTGCATCACCTGGGGCATCACCTGCATCACCTGCCCCCGGCGCATCCACCTCRTCCCCACCACCCACAAACACAGCTCTGGTGATGTCCGGGGTGCACGTGAGGGTGACTGGTGGGAGTCACCTCCTGTGGACCCCCTCAGGCAGGATCCTCAGCAGACCACAAGCAGAAAAGAGCTTTTATACCCCAAACTGCTCAATCCCAGATCAGAGATTCATGGAGTTACCCAGGAGTCTTCTCAAAGCTAGGAAGGAGCCTTTAGAGAAGGATTTGAATCCCAGAATGGTTTGGGTTGAAAAGGACCTTAAAGATCACCTAGTTCCAGCCCCCAAGCTTCTCAGCTGTTACCCAAGGCAGACACATCATGACACCAGAAAGTGTCACCTTTGGCCTCAAAAAGCCAAGACACCCGCACGCCCAGAAGAGGCAGGGGGACAGCCCCCGCTCCGTGCTGTCCCAGGGTGCTGGAAAGGCCCCGTGGCACACACAGTTCCAACAGCAGGAACGTCTGAGCCACAGCTCCCGGGAGCCAAGGGCTGTAGGGATGGAGCCAGGTCCATCCCAACCTCCACCCTTCAACCCAAGCTCTGCCCTGGCGAGGGCTGCACAGAGCCCCCCAGGAGAAGGGGCTGCAGAAGCTCTGGGAGAGCAGGAGTCCCCCCAACCCCCAGACAAGGTACAACCCCGCCACACCCCACAGCGGGCCCTGTCCCCCGGCCCAGCCTTACCTGCCCGCTCCGCGCCCGGCACCGGTGAGACTGGGAGCGCTGGGCGTCGCCCCACCTAAATATCCCCGAGGGATGATTGGCAGCTGCGGGAGCCAATCAGAGCCCTGCGGGTGCCGGCCCGGCCAATGGGGAGCCGGGGGGGCGGGAGGTGAGCGGGGTGGGGCCGCAGGTGAGGGGCCGGGGRTCCCCCCGGCGCCATGGGGGGCTGCGAGCTGCTGTTTGTCCCCCCAAGGAGGGACGAGGTGTCCAAGGGGATCCGTCTGAGGGTGTCAATTCCAGGGTGCTTTGGCCTTGGGGTCATGGAATCATGGAATCCCCTGAGCTGGGAGGGGTGTCAAGGACCATCAGTCCAACCCCTGGCCCTGCACGGGCACCCCAACAATCCCCCCCTGTGCATCCCTGAGAGCTGTTCCTGCAAGCACCGTGGCGAAGAGCTGCTCGTGGGAGCCAAGCACTGGAGCTGCTCGGGAGGAGGGTGCTGGGACAGGAGCTGAGCCCCTGTTTGTGCCCCAGTCCGGGGACAGAGGCTGCCCTTGGGCTGCTCCTTGCAGGGCATCACAGATGATGTCAAGAAGTCCCAGGGAAGCAGGACATGGAGTTGCTTGTGTGAAACTTCATCGTCCTGATGTTTTCTTGGCAAAGCTCCCCCTCCCAACAGCAGGGCTGCTGTGTCTCCCCAAGGAGTCAGACCTGCTCTCCCACCTCAGCCCGTGCCTGGTCCCAGCAAATACCTGATGGTGGGACCTTCTGCTTCTCCAGTTTGCTGGGATTCTCAGGGTAGGAGCTGATTTTTGTTTTTATCCAGGCAGAGGGCCCAGCGATGCAGGACTCCAGGGAGTTTGGGGCACTTTAATAGCTATAACAAGTACTGAGAACCCCAGTTAATGCTTTTCTGTTCCATTTGTGCCTTTTCATCTTCAGCTCTCAAAAACTGGTTTGAAAACATCAATTAAGCTTCCTGTTGTCTGTTTTCTAGATCAGCAGGGGAGGAAACTGAGGCACAGGTAAAAATTATCTGAAGTCTTCTAACGCTATTAAGGGGATTGAGTCACCTTGTTTAGGGCCAGCGGATGCAGGAGACCTTGGCTCTGTTTCTGTGTTGCCATCCAGGCAGTGGGGGCAGGGGGTGTCAGTGGTTTTTGGAAAATGTGCTGTTAAGCTGACAAAAATTTAGAGAATTGTCACTCCTCAGCTTTGAGGCTGGAAGGAATCCCCATCCTGAGGCTGACTTAGCAGGGAGTGTTGGCTGGAAAGGCCTCTGGAGCTCAGCTACTCCCGGGGAGCTGGGGGGTTTGGCTGAGTCTTTAAACTTCCCGGGGTGGAGATCTCACACGGCCTCTCTGGGGGTTGGATCCATTGGATCTGGGTATTGCATTAATGGAGAAATAGTTCCCAATGTCCACTCTGGGCCTCTCCAGCTACAAATTGTGGCTTTTGCCTCATGTTTGTTCACCTGCACTGCTGGAAACAGTTTTTGTGCTTTTGTCTGTGTGACATGAGCGTCATTTTCTGTCATCACCTGGGAACCTCTCATACAATCACAGGAATCCCAGGCTGGTTTGGGTTGGAAGGGACCTTAAAGCCCATCCAGTCCCACCCCTGCCATGGGCAGGGACACCTTCCACTATCCCAGGGTGCTCCAAGCCCYGTCCAACGTGGCCTTGGACACTTCCAGGGATGGGGCAGCCACAGCTTCTCTGGGAATTCCATTCCAGGGCTTCCCCACCCTCACAGGGAGGAATTCTTTCCCGATATCCCATGTGAACCTGCCCAGTTTAGAAGTTTTTGATGCACTTTTGAAGTGTTTGATATCTTGTACTAAAACTGAGCCAAGAGGCTTTTAACAATTGTCATCTTTGTAAGGGATATAAAAGATGTTCTTGTCTCTTTTCTGTCCTGTGAAGAGCTGATGAAATGTAGGGGTTTTTGCAGGAACAGAGGACCAAGAAATGAGTCCTGTGTCTTTCAGTGTTGACCTGACATGGCCAGCGCTACATCCTCAGGTAACGTGTCAGGGACCAGACTGCCATGGGTGTGAAGTGCCCCAGTGGGTCAGTTGTGCTGGTGATGGTGAAAGTCTCATGACACAGGCTTTATTTCACCCCCTAAGTGGGTAAAACATCACTGCCTGCATGACACATCTTCATGTGGCTGTGGTGGGGCACAGGGAATGTGAGCAGAAGTGGCAAGTGATAACCAGTAATTATAATTAACCAGGCAGTGTTTAATATCTGACGTGTGGCTTTGATATTAGGGTAAAATATCAGTGCTTGGAGCTCCTGCTGGGTGGTAGAACTGTCTGCAGGGTCAGAACACTGAATTTGGGGGACTGCAGTGTCAGAGCAAAGGTTTGCACAATCAATTCTGTGACCCTTGGTGCTGTGTACACGCCACAGATTTAAATCCGAGATTAAATCAGCACTCCGAGGTTTGGTGGGCGTGGGAAGGGCGTAGGAGGAAGCGGAGAAACACGTTTGGGGCAGGGAGAGGGAGCTGTTGGCTGGAGCACGGGAGCCCTGTGCTCGGGGCAGGAACTGCAGCCTTGAGCAGAGCAGCAGCATCGAGACACGGGCAGGGTSCGCCAGGTGTGAACCCCACCTGCTGTACCTGTGGGAGCCAGGAGCCCCCCTCCCCTGCAGCTGCTTCCCTGCTCTCCCTCCAGCTCCCTGCTGCCTCTGCCTGGGGACGAGGCCCCTGCAGCCTCGAGCTTCTCACTTGTCCCATCCTGGTGGGGTTTCTGCTGAGCGCAAAACCCGCAGGTGTGTGGAGGATTTGGAGAGTCAGGTGGGTCCCCACTGATGGCGGCAAGGCCTTTCCCTGCTCTGTGGTGCATCCCAGCCCAGCATTGTCCCTTTGGGCCCGGAGGCCACACGTGGCTCTGAAGTTCCCCCCTGCAGACGTTCGTCTGCTGCAGCGGAAATGATCTGCTCTCCCAGGGCAGGCACTCCGTGAGTAACCTGCCCCCGTGCCACGGTCACCTTCCCCATGGTCACTTCCCCGGGGCACGGCAGCTGATGAGGAGGACGACTCAGGGCTGGGGCATGTGGTGCTTTGATTCTTTCCCTTGGGCTTCCAGCAGCCTGCCTGAGCTCCTCTGCAGGGCTGAGCGTCCAGGAGGGGACAACTTTGGGTCATTGTTGCTATGCAGAGCCCACCAACCTTCCTGCTCCCTCCAGGTCTTCAGAGCACCCTCTTGGGTCAGGAYGTGCTGCAGGTCTCTGCTGCCCTCCCCCTGCATCAGCCCAGCCGGACTCTCCTGTCTCCTGTGCCTGCCCAGATCACCTTGAAGGTTCCCCACTCCTGCTCCCCTTCCAGCAGCTCACCTGAGTTCTCCAGCCCCTTCTCCCCTTCCCAGCAGCTCACCTGGGCTCCCCAGCCCCTGTTCCCTTCCCAGCAGCTCACCTGGGCTCCCCAGTCCTGTTCCCTTCCCAGCAGCTCACCTGGGCTCCCCAGTCCTGTTCCCTTCCCAGCAGCTCACCTGGGCTCCCCAGTCCTGTTCCCTTCCCAGCAGCTCACCCAACTTCCCAGAAGGGCAGGTGGTGGCAGGTTCCTGCTCCCCTTCCAGCCCATTTGCCCTCACAGCAGGGAACAGCCCGATGGTTCCTGGCTGCTCTCCCAGTATTCTAGTTCACCTTTCTGCTGCTTTTTCAGGTTGCAGGATGGTTTTCTACATGCCCAGCTCCTCCTCCCTCTGCTCCTGCTCTCTTGCCTGAGGTAGAGGTGAGGTGGGGTAATGCAGTGTTGGTTGGGTTTGGTACATGAGAGAGAGGATGTCATATGTGCCCCCTCTATCCCAGGCCATTGCTGAGACCCCAATTCCTGCTTCCCCAGAGCCCCAGGCCTCCTTGGCACTCCCCACGTTTGGAGTTTGGCCAGCTTTACCCCAGCAAACTGCTGCTTGTTCAGCTGCCATCACACAGAGCTCTGCATGGAGGGAGAGGAACATGGAATCCGGTGAATTCCTGGGTGCAGCATGACTCTGGATCACCCCGGAGCACGTGGGGACTGGAACACACCCACACTGCTCCCCTCACCTGCAGCCCCACTGCCTCACCTGGGGGCAGGTTTCTCGCTGTGCCGCGTGTGCTGTGACTGAATCATCGCCTGGCCTCGGAACAGCTATGCCAGGAATAGGTATTTGTGCACATAAAAGCATAAATGCCAGTGCCCGTGTCCTGCTTTCAGCTGGGACAGAGTTAATTTTCTTCCCAGTAGCTGGTCCAGGGCTGTGTTTCGGATTTAGCACGGGAATATTGTTGATAACAACTGATGTTGTGGTTGTGGCTGAATTGTGCTTACTCCAAATCAAGGACTTTTCAGTTTCCCAGGCTCTGCCAGCGAGCAGGGGCACAAGGAGCCGGGGGAGGGAGCACGGCCAGGACAACTGACCTGGGCTGGCCAGGGGGATATTCCATTCCACAGAACATCCTGCTCAGTACTGAAACTTGGGGGGGTCTGTTGCTGCTGTGGGATGAGCTGGGTCAGTGGGTGGGGAGCAATTGGGTTGGGCAGCTCTGGTTTCTCTTGGGTTTTATTCCTATTTCTCTCATTTTCATTATTTTTATTATTATCCTTATTATTACTATTATTATAATTCTTCTTCATCATCCAAGATTTGTTTTAATCAGTTCTTATGTACCTGCCTGGACTTCCATTTCTCCTAAAACATTGTGCCAAAACTCCCCTTTGACCAATATTCCCCTGGTGCTGGGAGGCTGTCAGAACTTTGTCTTGCTAACTGCATCTCTTTGCAAGTGAATTCAACAATGCTTTAAGTTTCCCTAAACCAAACTGGATATCCCTGCTGGCAGAACCCACATTGTTCCCTCACAGCATGGGGCGCTTCCAGATGGGAGAACAGTGTTTTCAATCAGAGCTGGAACTCCAAAGGAAAGAAATGCCTAAAACAGTCAAAAAGGGAGGAAACCAAAACTCATCACTGCAGTATAACCAAGCCATGTTCTTTTTTCTGTCAGTCTGTGGACACCTGATGCTCCCAGGTCTTTATCTCACTGGCACTGAGTTCTGAGTAATGTTCTTGTTTTAGAAGAGGCAACTTTTAAGCATAGCTAATTTACCCTCTAATGAAATCAATGTTCCAGTACTAGAATGATCTAGAATTGAGCCTTATCTTAAGTGATTTGGGGCCCCAGCTGCAGAATGTGTAGGATGGGGTTCGGTGTTTGCAGTGTGGGGATTCACTGAATGAGTCAAAGCTTCTCTAGAAAGTGGAGGCTGTTTGCTTTCTGCTTCTGGTGGTTCTAGGGATGTTTTCTTCCTTAGAACTGGCTGGAGCCTTTTCCCTGAACAGTCCGTGTGTTACAGGAAGACCGAGTTCACCTGCTGTGATGGGAACTGCCCATGGAAAAGGGACGTGTGGGAATGACATCCATGGAGGCATGTGTGGTTCTTAAACAGGCTTGAGATGGGACCCTGATGGGGGTCTCTGGGGGGCCCCCACCTGCAGAGCTGCCTCCAGCTCTGGGAATTCCAACACCAGAGGGATGTGGAGCTGCTGGAGCGAGTCCAGAGAAGGCCACGGAGATGCTCCGAGGGCTGGAGTCCCTCCGGAGCCACGCTGGGAGAGCTGGGGGTGCTCTCCTGGAAAAGAGAAGGGTCTGGGGAGACCTTAGAGCTCCTTTCGGTGCCTAAGGGGGCTCCAGGAGAGCTGGAGAGGGACTAGGGACAAGGGCCTGGAGGGACAGGACAAGGGGGAATGGCTTCCCACTGCCAGAGGGCAGGGTTAGATGAGATATTGGGAAGGAATTCCTCCCTGCCAGGTCTGTAACATCCGAGAACCCTCTCAGGCTGCAGGAAGTGCTGTGTTAGGTCAAGGTTAATCCTCCAGTGCATCTACAGGGGCAGAAAATGACTTTCTGCCAAGGCAGAGCCTTCGGCTCTGGGAGGAAATGAAGCCTGGCCGCTGCAGGCCGCAGGTCAGAGCCACGGCTCGTGTGCCCAACACCCCCCAGACCGCCGGCACCGACCCCATCCAGGCCACTGACTCCCAACCCGTGATCCACGGCTTATCCGTGGGATCCCCAGCGGATCCTAAGCGAGGAGGGGAACACGGAAGAGGCGCTGCTCTGCGTGTCCTCTCCAGCAGCCGGCGAATCCGGGGGGCGGGAGGGCACCACATCCCGCGGGTTTGCTGTGTTTTGGTGCAGAGGTGAGCCCTGTGGGGGCGGGGAGGGGGCGAACACGGGAAACAGGGGTTTGCCTCGTGTTCCTTTGTCCGCGCCGCCGGGCGGGCGCAGCCTCGGCGGGGCTGTTCCGGCCGCGCCGATCCCGCCGCCATTCCCGCGGCCCCACGGCCGCTCTCCCCCTCAACCACCGCTCCTCGTGCTTCTATTCAGCTCTTGGAGCCGACTTTTCTCAGGGGCCTCTTGGCCACGCTTTCCCCCATCCAATGGTTGCTTTAAGCAAACACTGTCGGTTTTAATTTCCTCGTAGCATCAGTGGTTTTGGGGATAAACATCCTTCCAGAGCAGCCCTTTCAGTCGGCTCACGCGGCCATGCTGTGGCCCTGCCGTGTCACCCAGGCCACGTTGTCGCAAGTGGGGCCCTACACGAGCCCCAGAAGCCCCCCGGAGCTAACGGCCTGGGGAGTTAGAGCCCCTTTGTGGATTATTTGGTTTATTTGGATTATTCAGTTTATTTGAATTCGGATTATTCGGTTTATTCGCATCATTCGGATTATTCGGTTTATTCGCATCCGGGTAGGGCCTGCAGCCCCCTGGGGGGACAGGACCCCTCGGGGGAGGGCAGCTGTCAGAGCGGGGTCGTTGGGGTCTCCTCTCCCGCTGGGGCTCTCCGAGGGCTGGTTTTTAGGACAGTAACCCGGGGGTTGAGGGGTGACGGAGCCCTTGGGGATTTGGGGGGGTTTGCCCCCCACCACCCCCGCGCAGCGGAGCGGGGGGCGCCGGGCCGGGTCGCTGGCGGGGGATCCCCGCTGCCGCCGCCGGGAGCGCCGGTTCCAGCGGGGATTTTCCCGGTCCCGTTTCCCCCCCACCGGGGCCCTCCCGGCCCCCGGGAGGCGGCGGCGGCCCCGCCCCGCGCGCGCGTTCCCGCCAGCGGTGGCCAATGGGCGCGCGCGGGGCGCGCACGGGGCTTTTC
The DNA here is from genome assembly GCA_018881555.1 of Amblyornis subalaris. Lineage (NCBI taxonomy): Eukaryota > Metazoa > Chordata > Aves > Passeriformes > Ptilonorhynchidae > Amblyornis > Amblyornis subalaris. The sequence continues at coordinate 1,268,924 of JACAXG010000155.1, forward strand.
CGCGCCAAACTCCAAAGCCCGCGGAGAGCGCGCGCGGCACCGGCTCCAGCACCGCCACCCGGTGAGTCCGCCGGGATCTCCCCCAAACCCCGGCACCGCCACCCGGTGAGTCCGCCGGGATCTCCCCCCCAAACCCCGGCACCGCCACCCGGTGAGTCCGCCGGGCCCCCCGAGTTCCCCGCCAAACCCCATCGCGATCGCTCGGCGGGCCGGGGAGCGGCCGGTGGCTCCGGGCGCGGGAGGACAGCGAGGGGCGCGGGGGTCTCGCCGCCGTGCCCSTGCCGGGGGTGCGGGAGGCGGCGGGGGCGCTCCGCGGGGCCCGGGCGGTGACAGCTGGCGCGGGTGCCCCGCGGGGGCCGCGTCGCTCGGGGCTGCGGCGGCGGGACCGACCCCCGCCCGTCCGGGAGGGGTGTGCCCGGCAGGGGCGGTGCCCGCGGCGCCGGTGCCCGGCGGGCCCGGGGAGTGGCAGCGCCCCGAGGGTGCGCGGGGATGACGCGGCCGGGGCTGGGGCGGGTCCGGGCGCGGCGGGGGTCCCTGACTCCCGCGGATTTTTGCGCGGTGGGAAGCGGAGCGGTTCCCGTCCCGTCCCCGGGTGGGTGTGCGGGTCGAAGGGGCCGCGGCCGCCGGTTGTGCGCGGCTTCCCCGCGGGGCCGCGGGCGGGCTCCGGTGACGGCCCCTTTAAGACCACGCGCGTCCCCCCCCGTCCCCCCGCCTTTAATCCCCTCTCTCATTTCCATGATCGCGCGAGACTTGGCGCGTGGGCGCGGCGGGCGGGTTTCAATTGTGGCGCGAGATACGGTTGGCGCGAGCGGAGCCGTTAGGCTCCCGCGTGGGGGGGGCGGGGCCATTCCCCCGCGGCCAATCGGCGGCCGAGCCGGCCGGGCCGCCGGCCAATGGCGTGCCGCGATCGCTCGAGGGCGGCGCGGCCGCGCGCCCCCGGCCCGCCCCGCCGGTGCCGCGGCTGAGCGCGGGCCCATTCCCGGGCAGGACCGGCGCCATGTGGATCCAGGTGCGCACCATGGACGGCAGCGAGACGCACCGCGTGGACTCGCTCTCCAAGCTCACCAAGGTGGAGGAGCTGCGCCTGCGGATACACGAGGTGTTCGGCGTGGAGCCCCAGCGGCAGCGGCTCTTCTACCGCGGGAAGCAGGTACCGGCACCGGGGGGGATTGACAGCCTCGGACCGTCAGCAGCGGGGCGCCCGGCCCGGCCGCGTCCTCCCCCCCGCTCCTTTCCCCCTCCAGCTGAGGACGGATATTTTAATTTATTTATTTTTAATTGCGGGGAAATGGGAGGTTTTGCTGCCATCTAGTGATGCTCCGGCTCCCTCCCGCGCTGCTCCTCCCGTGGCTTTGCAAGGAGAGCAGCCAGCTGCAGGATAGCCTTTATTTTCACTTGTTCCTTATTATTTTCCATCTAATGCGTTGCTCTTCTGCCTTGACATCGCCTTGATGAGGTGTTTGAAAATTACCAAGGATTTTATGGTCTTTAAAGTGCTTAATGTTTTTGAGCCTTGCAAGTTTTACTGCTCTGAAAGCCGTAAAGATCCCATTTTTCTTTGTAAATTGGGATAAGCAGCTCATGATTTTGAAGTTCTTCAGCTCTGACATAAAATTCTCACTAGGTACAGAGCACTCGAGTGGCTCAGTGGTGTATTATGTTCTCAACAATGTGTTTACAATCGCTGTTGTACAACCGTTTTCTTCCCTGTGAGTTAATAATGTAGTTAAATTAGCATTGAAGTCAATCAAAACCACTTTAAAATACAATTGCAGTATCCTGCCTTGTCCTGTGTTGCTAAACCTTCGTGCTAGAGAAACTCCTGAACTGGTGGTTGGTTGATCAGAGGATTTAGTTTCAGAAAGAGCAGTGRGATTCTGAGTTGGCTGAAGATGGACAGTTTTTTCCAGCTGCTTTTTCCACCTTTCTTTCTGTTTTAGGCAGGCTTGAGCTAACTGTACATTGTAATTAGCAGGTGTGGCTGTAGAATATGGAAATACACCTGGACTAAGGTCAGGTACCACTTCTAGTATAAAAAGGCTTGTAGGATGGTGTTGGGTTTAACCAACCTTTCTATGAGTTAGTGTAGGTTTTGGTGGGTTAATTACCCGTTTGTGTTGTAAATCAGGTGATAAGGGGGACTTGGTTCAGGGTAGGTGCCACCTGTCAGCCTTACCCTGGAGGCTGCAGATAACCAGGGTGTAACAGACCTTCAGTGGAAGTGGCGACTTCTCAGTCAGGATGCACTTGCCCTACAAAGAGAATTCCTCCTCCTGCAGCTCCAGTATTCCTTAATCCAGGCAGAAGCGTTCCCCAGCGTGATCCAACCTCTCTTAGGCCTCGTTCCCATTGTGCTTTGTCTGGCTTTTGGAATCCCTGGAAATGTTCGATTTCTTATTCATTGACGTTTTTAAATGGGGTTAGAAAATTGGTTGTTAGTTAAAACCTCCCTCCTTTGTTAGAGGCTTTTCTTTGGTCCCGGGCTCATCTTTCCGAGTATCCTTTGAACTGCTGTGGTTTCCTGTCCCGTTCCTCTGCTCTTCCATTTCGGTTTGCACCTGTTGTCACTTGTGTCCTGTGCTGTGTTGTTCCCATGTTTGTGGCACTGTCTCTTGGTTAAGAAGAAACAGCCAATTTCTGGTGTGTTCTTGTGTATCTCGAGGAGTTCTCAGCTCTAAACCAGAAAAAGCTCAGATCTCTTCCTGTGCAGTCAGATTTCCAGGGATTGTTCCATAGCCATTTGATGCCATAAATCAGAATTGAATTATCATAGTGATTCCTGTGAAGTGTAAATTTTTGTGGTTTTGCTCTGCTTCCCCCTGATAGAGAACAAAGCTCCAGGGATTGCTTTTTCTGGTGGTTCGGACTGGAAGGGGATGATCATTTCCTGTGTAATTTCTTAGTCAGACCTTAAATATGTGGGGAAGCTTGTCTGAACTTCTGACTGCTCCGTGGGCTCCAGCCTTACACGTTAACTCTAAAATGGTTGTGCTTCTTAGAGCTCTGGAGAGGTTATTGAGGGACCTATTTCTCCCTCTGCACTTCTCTTTTTGCAGGGGCAGAGTCTTGATTTGACTAYGAACCGTGCCAGAATTGCCAAATAAACTCTTAAAATTAGAGAGGGTGTGAAATTAGGACACGTCTGGCTACACTAAAGAGCAATTTGGTAGTTTCAAGATGAATTGAAGCTTTTTTGATTTTACTTTCAGTGGAAAAAATGTGTGTTTGCTGGGAGAAAAGTGTGTGCTTAACTCTTTGGCTTCTACTTAATGCCACAATTAATGGAGATGGTGTAACAATAATGTGGATCATACACAATTGAAACACAAAGACCAGTCTGCATTAGCGTTTGGGATGTGTCTGAATTAAGGAAGAAATAATTTCCTTATGAGTTTGTAGATAATGTGGAATTATGTTTAAATCCCGGTGGGGATGTGGGAGATCTGTAGTCGTTTAAGTCCTTTTCCCCAGAATTGATATTTCTAGGGAATGTGCTGCAATCCTTTTCAGGTCTCGTAGGGGCTGGGTRGCAAGGCCTGGCAGCATGGGAGCCTTGTTCTCGTATACTGTGGGGTCATTGAAAAAAGAGCATTTAAACAGCAGGAATAAGAACATGACAGGAACTGTGGTGGCGAAGAGCTGCCCAGTTAGAGGCTGATAATGGTTGGAGAGCCACGTGGTCGCTCTTGGCGGGCAGAGGCGATCGGAGCGCCATGGGAGGTTGGGGTCGGCGCCGAGGAGGGCGATAACCGGCTGGTTCGGTGCTTTCCCTGCAGATGGAAGATGGTCACTCCCTGTTCGATTACAGCGTGGGGCTGAACGATATCGTGCAGCTCCTGGTCAGACAAAGCCCGGCCGCRCTTCCCGCTGTGAGCAAGGAGAAGGACTCGGAGCTCTCGGACACCGACTCCGGCTGCGGCTCCGGCCAAAGCGAGTCCGACAAAAGCTCCCACAACGGGGAGGGTGCCCTGGAACTGGAGGGACAGCCCAGCACGGCCGCGCAGCCCGACTGGACCGACCCTGGCTTTGGCCTCTACAAGGTGGGTCCTCGCGAGCTGGGACCCCTTCGAGCTGCGCCTTGCCGGGGGAATTGTTCCTCTGTGGTTGAGGATTGCTGAAAATCTTTCATGCCCCAATTGTGTGCGCAGTTTCTTTTTTCCTCTCAAACCCTCCAACAACAAAGACAAAAATACCAACCAACCCACAAGCCAATTAAATGCAGCATGCTGTAGGTCATAATATGTAATTTTTTCATTTTATCCTTTGAACTAAAACTACAATACATTAATTGATTAAAAAAAAAAAAGAGCATTCAGAGTGCCTGGTTTGATTCTTTACAAATTTTCCCAATATTTTTRCTTGGAGTCACTACATTTGTCAAAGTTGAAACTTTTTTGAATGAACAAAAGAAAATCTCAAGCAGCTGTTCAGAATCATTTAACTTCTCTCTTTCAATGGGTTTTATTACAGATCTAATGATGTCTTTGCCAGACTATGAGCAGACACTTTGAAACTCTGTTACAGGCTAACCAGTAATGGTTTGTGCTTGCTAAAAGGCTGGTTGTACGTGTGGGGGTGTAGAATGGATTTATAACCTTACAAATTCARCCTAAATAGACTGTAGGGCTGCACAACACAATCAGGAAGGCAGAGGAAATCTGAATTTTTAAGATGATCTGTTAAATATCTTGATAACAGTGCAGTTCTTGAGAGGGTTAAATCTTCAAGTAGATTTGGAAATGAATGCTTAATTTGCAAATGCCTTTTGGTGAGCTGTACACTTTGCTCTGTGTAGATCAATGACTTGGTGGATGCTCGGGACACGGACATGGGAGCGTGGTTTGAAGCCAAGGTTGTCAATGTAACCAGGAAAAAACCCACCAGTGAATCAGCTGAGAGTTGCACAGATCCTGACCAGCCCACAGCTGTCCCTGAAGAAGATGTAATTTATCATGTGAAATATGAAGAGTGAGTTTTGGTGCCTTCTTGGCCAATAAAGTCATTCGGGTCATGATGTTGATGGGAAATTTTATTGCAGATATTGCACAAATTAAAACAGAACTGGGCAGGGACATAGTAATTATGTCATTGAGCCYTGGTTACTGTAGGGTTGTTTTCCAGTTGGAATTCCAGCGGGCTGGAATCATGTTTTTATACTTATATGAAATGTTGGTATCCARGCGTTAAAGGGAGGCGATAGTAGCAAAGTCAGACTGGTTGGTTCTGGCTGTGTYTGTGTGGGAGAAGGAAAATTTATTCAGATGGTATTCTCGTGCTGCACAGCCAAATCAACCTGTCTGCATAAAATCTGTTACTCCTCAAAACTGATGCTGGGTCTGATTTCCCTCCTCTGTCCCCCCACGCCCGCCTGCAGTTACCCCGAGAACGGCGTCGTGCAGATGAGCTCCGGCAACGTGCGCGCCCGCGCCAGGACCATCCTCAAGTGGCACCAGCTGGAGGTGGGGCAGGTGGTGATGGTCAACTACAACCCCGATGAGCCAAAAGAGAGAGGCTTCTGGTACGATGCTGAGATCCTGCAGAAAAGGGAGACAAAAATGACCAAGGAGCTCAATGCAAAGATATTGCTTGGGTAAGCAAGTTTGCAACGTGGAATTAATTGAATTCCCCGACTCTGCTTAAGCTTTCCGAGGTCTGGATGACTCTGCTGGCAAAAAGTGGTGCAACAGAAGTGCTGGGGAGAGATGAGAGGTGGCCTGTCCTTTTTGGGTGATTAACTTCGTCATAGTGCAGTTTTGATTAACTCCCACTGAGGGGTTGGACGCTTTAAGGAATCAGAGGGGATGCTGATCCATGGATTCACATGATGCTGAAAGGATGCAAAGCCCCATATTCACTATGAAGCAAAAAATTGTTTATATGTCAATTATCCATAATGGCTTTACAAAAACTGCAATGTAATATTTTGTGGAGATATGATAATGTAGAAGGAACTCTCACTTTATAAAGGTGGTGAAAAATTATTCCAGTTCTCTCCTGAGACTCTCAACTTCAAGGAAAAAAGGATTTTTTTTTTTTTTTGAGTTTCAGATAATTTTCACAGACTTCCCAGGATATTCCTCTTTTCTCCTCTCACCACAGTGATTTTGACCTTTTGACTATAAAATATGAGGAGAATTGGTCTGAAATATATTTGGGGGCAGTGGGAACAGTCACTCTTGGTAGCTGGAATGCTACAAGTGCCTGGGTTCTTACTGAGACAAGAGGGGGTAAACTTTAATGGCATGAAAATGATTTGATTTTTAATACCAGACCAGTCTGATGCATGCACAGCTATGGGATACTTTCAAAGTCTGATCTCTTTTACTTTTCTCAACTTCTTCCAGGGAAGCTGGTGATTCCTTGAATGACTGCACAATTATATTAGTGGATGAAATCTATAAAATTGAAGAACCAGGCACTGCTTCCCCCATCAGTGTCAGTACCTCAAAACGTGAGTCTGTCCTGGAGTCCTTGCATGTCTGTCTTACCTTGTGGTGTTCTGCCAATTGTCTTGGTGAGGATCCAAGGTTTGAGATTCCAAGGCACATTTGTTGTGCCTCCTTTGATCATTTCCAGTGGATCTTGGCACCTGCTGAGTCTGGTTTCTCTTTGCTCACAGGACAGAGTGGACCTGTGTGTAAAGCCTGCAAGGACAACCCAAACAAGACCTGCAGGGTCTGTGCTTGTCACATCTGTGGAGGGAAGCAAGATCCAGATAAGCAGCTCATGTGTGACGAGTGTGACATGGCTTTCCACATCTACTGCCTCAACCCTCCCCTCAGCAGAATTCCAGATGATGAGGACTGGTAAGTTCTGAGAAGGTGTGTGTGGTATCACAATTACATCCAATTAGGAGCAGAGAGTGAGGTCTGGGGCTTGAAGCTGCCCTTTGGTGGCAATTTTGTGGCTGTACAGGTGTGTGTGTGTGTGTGTTTTGGTTTTTTTTTGTGAAACTTCATAGCTTTTCTTGAGCTTAGTGAGAGCAGATTTTAAGCCAGTGGCTTGCAAATTCCTTTTCCTGTTTTTGGGATCTATATCCCTATCCTGTGTAGCTGCCTAAGGCCAGGCTGGACAGGGCTTGGAGCAACCTGGCATAGTGGAAGGTGTCCCTGCCCATGGCAGGGGGTAGAACGAGATGAGCTTTAAGGTCCATTCCAACACAAAACTTCCTGGGATTCAAAGTGGAGCTGCCCAAGGACCAAATGAGAACCTGATGTTGGGAGGCTTCACTTGTGCAGTGGCTTTTATGGTCACTACAGGCAGGCCCAGGCCCCATCATCAGATCCGGCTGGTTTGTATATGAAATACATACAGTGATGGACACAGATAGATTTCAGTATACACAGTGATAGTGAAATGCACTGGTTTATTCCCTCTGCCCTGTTTCAATGTTTTATACAATGATTTTATGATACAGCTGTTTTCCTGACACATCTGCAGTGGCTGGGGCAGGGACAGTAGCTGAAATAGGTCAAATTCCAGTGTGGAGAGCGTTCCCATGTCCTGTCTAGTTTTACATGGGAAATTGTAACATAACTCACTGTTTGGAGGAAATTCTCTTAATTTAAGGCTTTGCTACTTGTTAATTTTCACTGACTTTAGGTATTGCCCTGAATGTCGAAATGATGCAAGTGAGGTGGTTTTAGCAGGAGAGAAGTTAAAAGAAAGTAAAAAGAAGCAAAAGATGGCATCTGCTAATTCATCCTCGCGGAGAGACTGGGGCAAGGTCAGTTCAAGGCTGTTTTACTCTCAAGTGTGTGTTTGCTCCTCTGGGTTCTTGGCTGATCTTGCTCTTTGCCCAGGGCATGGCGTGTGTGGGGCGCACCAAGGAATGCACCATTGTCCCCTCCAACCACTATGGACCAATTCCTGGAATTCCCGTCGGCACCATGTGGAAATTCAGAGTTCAGGTATGGAACTGAATCCTGGCCTGGCCTACTGTAGGGAAAAATGGGAGTGAACCAGCTCTCACCAGAAACCTGAAACAGTTAATCTTGGAATGTGTGTGTCACTGGATATGGAAGTGCAGAAGGAAAAGAATTCTGGCTTTGTCTGGATCAAGTGTTCCATAACTAATGCTGCATTGTCTGGGCCCATCAAGTGCTGGTTTATTTGGCTTTAGTGCTCTTTTTGGTAACTCAAAAAACCCAAAGCAAACAGATTTGTTTCCTGTAGTTTGTCCTGGAGATGTGTAGTATCCCCTGGTAAGGGTCTCTCAAATATCCACATGTATTAAACAGAAGGTTTCTCATCGTGTTACAAAGTTGGGGAAGAAAAAAGCACTGGCCTATACAGATCTTGTTTTCAAGTATTGAGTGAAGGTTGCTATTACAATTCTTTCAAAACTTTATACAAATATTTAATATCTGTATTATTCTTAAATCCCTGGAGTCTTTTACTAAGCACTCTCAGTAAGAAAGATCCAAATTTTTAAATTCACATCACAAACCTCATCCATTTGTTCAATTTACTGATACAGTCAATGACTTATTTTTTTAAAAGCATTTTTATTTTTCCTTCCTCTACCTTGAGCATTTTGGAGGATAATGGTGAGAGCAGTTTCACCCTGTAATACATGGAAAGCAAATGTGAAATAGCCCAGTGAGTTCAGTTCCAAGACCAGTGGGTGATGATGTTTGGAGCTGTGGAGAGCAGTTGCCTTCCAAACTCCTTTTTGTTTCCCAGGTGAGCGAGTCTGGGGTGCACAGGCCCCACGTGGCAGGGATCCATGGCAGGAGCAACGATGGGGCCTATTCCTTGGTGCTGGCAGGAGGATATGAAGATGACATAGTAAGTGAATTTTGATTATTTAAGCATGAGAACCAAATGAACTTGTTAAAACAAAGGCTTGGCCTTAGTTACTTTTTACACTCTACATCAGACACTTGCCCATCTTCATTTATCTTCTTCAGAAGAAAGTGAGGCAAGGAAAAACTACAGTAATCTGTGCCAACCTGAGCGACAGGATCATCCCACCTGAGCCACAGGGTCAACTAAACTCGGTTTAATATCCCAATGTCAGCTTTCAACCCCAGGGTTCTGGGCTGACTTTACAAGGTCTTCATTGCACCCACAGTTTGAACAATCTCATGGTCTCTGCTGCCAAATGTTCACTTCCAGCAGATCCCTTGTGAGCTGTGTGCTTGGGTGTGACAAGACAGCATTGTCACCCTGGCTCTCCTCTCCTGGCAGCCTAGGGGAGAACCAGAGACTGTCCCAGTCTGGGAGCTTAAACACAGGAAGGATCTTTCCTTTTTTGAGAATAACCTGCTAAACCTACTTGATTGAAAGACTCTTCTGCTTTTATTGAATAATTTTTATGACTGTGCCAAAACCATCTGTGTTCATTTCAGGATCATGGGAATTCCTTCACATACACAGGGAGTGGAGGGCGAGACCTTTCTGGGAACAAGCGCACGGCGGAGCAGTCCTGTGATCAGAAACTCACCAACATGAACAGGTTGGCAACATTTCTGCTCCATTCTAACCTCAGCACCTGACAGCACGAGGAATTGTTTGTCCTGTTGGTATCCAAGGAAGTGTCAGAGTTGGGTCTGGGCTGTGGTTCAGGCTGCAGGTCACTTGCACGATGGAAATGCTTCTTTCAGTGCACTGCAGTGGGACAGAACTGTGAGGGGTGTTAGTGTCACGTGCAAAACTGGCTGAAACTTAAGGAACAGAGCAGTAAATTGGTGTAGGAGTTTTCCTGCTCTCTCCTGAAGAGCTCTGCAGCCACTGGTCACCTTGGGAGACCAGATTATTTGTAATTCTGAACTTTTACAGATAAGCATGGACTTGAGTGGGGCAAGTGATCTGGGCTGTTGCATTAGGGTAATACCATGAATAAAATGTGCCCCCATCAGGAGGTTTGGTTACTATCTGCAGAGTTACATGGAAGTGTTGCTATTTGAGGTGAATGCACTGAACTGACTGGACTCTCTTGCAGAGCTCTGGCTCTGAACTGCAGTGCCCCCATCAACGACAAGCACGGAGCTGAAGCCAAGGACTGGAGGGCTGGGAAGCCGGTCCGGGTGGTGAGGAATGTCAGGGGAGGCAAACACAGCAAATACGCCCCCGTGGAGGGGAACAGATATGATGGGATATACAAGGTAAGGATGGGAATTTGCTGCCTGAATTAGGGAAAGATGATGTGGTTATGGCCAAGGGGGTTCTATAGAGTGTGATGGATTTGCTGTGACTCTTTCAGGTTGTGAAATACTGGCCTGAGACAGGGAAATCTGGATTTTTAGTGTGGCGTTACCTGCTTAGGAGGGACGATGAAGAACCTGCTCCTTGGACCAAAGAGGGAAAGGACAGGATGAAAAAGCTTGGCCTGACAATGCAGGTACTCCCATGGGGCATCACCTGGACACTGAGCTTGATGGAGACCTGAGATTTTTCTTATGTGTTCTTATTGAGGATAAGTTGAGACTTACGTAAAAGTTGAGACTGAGGGGGACACAAATGCTTCCAGTCTTGTGGGTTGTTCGTTTTTATACATCAGGAGGCTGAAAGGACAAAACTCACTTTATTTTGTATAGAATTTCTATAGTCTGCATAAGTGCTTCCCAAGAGCAGGGATCTGTTGCTTAAAATAGATTAAAGCTGCCCCTGGAGCAGTTCTCCAGAGGTCAGTCTTGGACCTGTCATAGTCTGCAAGCCTGACCCGGTGTGTTTGGATGCTCTTTGTTTTGTTTCCCTCTAGTATCCTGAAGGATATTTGGAAGCTGTTGCAAACAAAGAAAAGGAAGAAGAAAATAGTGGAGATGATGAGTTTGATACCCCGGGGAAAGGAAAGAGGAAAAGGAAATCAGCAGGTTTGTGGAGTAGGCAAGTGGATATAGAAAGCCTTGGAGGTTTTTGTGCATTTTACTCAGTTACTCTTTCCTGGTGGTTTTTTGCTTGGTTGTTTAAAAAAGTCTKTGTGTTTTCTTTCAGGCGGGGAGGAAAAACCCGTCACCTCTCCAGCAGGGACTCCAAAGAAAACTAAAGTTGAGCCATACAAGCTGACATCCCAGCAAAAATCTCTTATAAAAAGTGATGAAGCCAATGAAAAACTGTGGAATGAAGTCCTAGAGTCTCTCAAGGACGGACCGGTACATTGGGCTTTTTTCCCCAGGAATAAAGGGACAGCTGTAGCTGTGCTGTCCCCAGACGCAAACCCCTTGGCTGCACTAGAGAACAGCCTCAGACCTACAATGGTTTTGTTTTAGTGTAAACATCCCCAGCGTGTTTGTTGTGACTGGTTTTGTGTGTTTAAGATTTGTAGAAAAACTTTCAGTGATCAAAGTAACCCCTTGCATTTAGCGGGTGGGTTTTTGGGTTAATTTATGTATCTTTCAGTACTACTCAGTAGCGCTAAGTTGATTGAAGTGTTCTCTTTGCAGAAATTCCTGAATAAAGTGGAAGAGGCCTTTCTGTGCATCTGCTGCCAGGAGGTCGTGTTCCGGCCAGTCACCACCGTGTGCCAGCACAACGTGTGCAAGGTGAGCCTGGCGCTGGGCCCGGGGCTGCCTCCTGCTGCTGGCAGGGACCGGGGCTGGGGGTTGGTTTGTTTGAGATTTTGGCCACTGATTAGTCCTTCAGCACAAGTCAGGTTTAGAGGGGCTTTGGACAAGGGCCTGGAGTGGCAAGGAATGGCTTCCTGCTGCCAGAGGGCAGGGTTAGGTGGGATATTGGGAAGGAGTTCCTGGCTGTAAGGGTGGGGAGGCCCTGGCACAGGGTGCCCAGAGCAGCTGTGGCTGCCCCATCCCTGGCAGTGTCCAAGGCCAGGTTGGATGGGGCTTGGAGCAACCTGGGATAGTGGAAGGTGTCCCTGCCCATGGCAGGGGTGGGACCGGATGGGCTTTAAGGTCCTTCCAACCCAAACCATTCCGGGATTCCCTGATCTGTGCTGCACCCAGCAGGAATGTTCTCAGCTGGAGCACAGTGCTCTTGTTCTCTCCTCCCGCCTCGCGCTGCTCTGGGCCTGCCCCAGGAATCTCCCTCTCTGTGGGATGTGTCAGATAAGCCAAACTGCCCATCCCTTACCCTGCCTTGTCCCCAGGACTGCCTGGACCGGTCGTTCAAGGCGTCGGTGTTCAGCTGCCCCGCGTGCCGCCAGGAGCTGGGCCGCGGCTCCAGCATGGAGGTGAACGAGGCCCTGCAGGGCATCCTCGCCCAGCTCTTCCCTGGCTACGGCAACGGCCGGTGATCCCCCAAAGCACTTCTCCCTCCCTTCCTCTCACCTATCATGGGCTTAATTTAAAACAAAAAAAGGTAGTCTGTGTTTTCTCCCACTCGCCCTAAAAATGGTTTAAAGTCTTCCTCGTTTTTAAAAAAACTGTAAAGTCCAAGGATTATCCTTTTGTGTGTTCGTGGAGTTTTTGTTCTCTATGTTGAACTTTGCATTTTTGTTTTTTTTTTAAATCCCCTCAAACCTGCCATTCATCAGCACAGATTTGTTTTTAATGGACTGAAAGTGCTTCCGGTGAGGCTGCTAATGATGAGGAAAGTTCTCAGAGTGCCCCTGTGCCCCCTTTATTTTTATTTTTATTCCAAAAATGGCTTGGTTGCTAGAACAATCTTCACTGTCTGGGGATTTGGCCATCAAGGTAGACTTGTGCATCACCTTGGCAGCATTTTGATACTCAATTTGTACAAGATGGTTCCTGGCTTTGTACCACAAGTGGGTTTTTGCTACTTTTTTGTAAGAACTGGGTTTTATACATTTGTCAAAAAGCCATTTCCTGCTAATTTTGTATCTCAAAACCAGAAAGCTGCTTGCTTAGAGCCAAGTAGTTGGAGCAATATGAAGTACTACCTCACTGGACTTCTCTTAGGGAAGGATTTGTTCAGCCAGGTGCTGTCCCCTATCCCGAAATGCCATTGTGGAATATCCTAAAGCCATCCTTAAGTGCCTTTTGTCCTTTGCTGGAAGACTGGGCTCTGAATCACCATAAATATCTCTTTTTTTCATAAGCACTGAATTATTGTAACTTGCCAGCCGGAGTCTTTGGGAACATGGATCACTGTAGCTGTGTGTGATTAGTGGGGATTTGCAGAGGATCAGGTTTCCTAGTGATAGGTGTATTGAGATAACAGAAGTTGTTTTTTTTCTTTGTTTCACTGCATTTCTGCCTGGAAATGGAAAAAATAACCAATTCTGACTTTTTAATGAACCATTTTGTATTGGCCATGCCCCCGGGAAGGCTCCCTTGGTCTTTTTCTATCAGTACCAAAGTTTGCAGTTTGATACCTCAGCAAGACAGGGATGTTTTTAATCACACTTTACTGCAGACAGACTGGAACAAATGTGCCTGTTTTTGGTTTTCTCAACTCTTACCCTTTGGAAAATGATTATGTTAATATGTTAGGGAAAAAAAACCCACAACGTTTTATAGGTTTTTTGCTGAATTTGTCAATTTTTTGTATAATGTGCAACTTGAAGTTCTCAAAATAAATATCTTTTCAAATTAAACGTTGAGTGTTCTCCTTCAATTTTTTTGATCTGAAGTGGTTTTCCAGACCTAGTTCCTTGTGCAGGAATTTGAATTTATGTCCCATTAAGCCAAGGCTTTTGTTTTTCTGAGGGCTATGATTTTCATTATGATTTTTCACTGCAAATTCGGCAAATACTCATTTGATATTCTTCAGCATCATTCCTTCTAGGCACTACTGAGGGCATATTTTATGTTCAGCTTAAAAAGTAAAGATTCCCCAAACTTTTCTTTTTCCTTGCATTAGATTTGCACTGCTCTAAACCCCAAATATCATCTGGCAGGTGGAATTGTTTGCACATTTAATGAATAAACACCAAAATTGTTACAAGTGCCATGTCATGCATTGTATTTGAGGTGTTACAGGAACAAGTGTGAGCATCTCCATCAAACCAGAGGAATAAATTCCACCACTGAGGTTTTCACAAATGCAGATGAAGGAAATGAAGTAACATTACGGTGCTGAAAACAAAAGCTGTGAAATTAAGCAGCAGTAGCACCATCTGCCCTCTTTAAAATAAGTTTATTTTGTTTAAGTTTATTTTAAAGTCAGTGCTAACATGAAACACTTACAGATATTTAGATTTCATTGAAAATGTCCTTCCACTTTTTATTCTGTGTTGTGATGGGAAGAACTGGGGGTGAGCCGGTGAAAGTGAGGAAGTGCTTTTGCATTTAAACTGGAATAACTGTGATGACTTCCTTCGTTTATTGGTTTTGTTGTTATTTGGAACTTGGAACACAAACTTTGTTTCCTCCATAGGTGCCAATGTACTGTTCTGTTAGTGGTTTTTTTTTAAGCAACAATTAGAATTTCTCTGCAAATCAGGCACTTTCTGGTGAGCTCTGCCAGTCCCAAATTATAAAGCCCTGCTGAGAAAATTCCTCTGCTACAAAGTGAGGTGGTTGGGCTGTGGATACAGAGGAATTGTGTGTAATGCCGGAGATGATTTACCGGGAGGATGTTTCACTTCCCGATCACCCCTGGTGTGAATTTGAATATCCAGGGTGAGAATGGAAACAAAGTTTCGGGGATAAGGACCCGGGAAGTGGGAATGACAGTAGCAAAAACTAACCAAGGCTCCTGCCTCTATTTCGGGAATTCCCAGGGAGGGCACGGCAATCCGAGGTCTGCTCGGCTTAATTGAGTGCAAATTGAAAAATGCCCCTGATAGTTCTCGGCCCTGGCAGGCTTCCACGGGCCTGGAACCGCAGCCAGGGTGGGAGCAGAGCCTGGTGTGCGGGGAGGGTTCCAGAGGTGGGGATGGCTGCGGGCGCCCGATCCCCGCCGTGTCCCAGCCCCGAGCGCCGAGTGCCGCGGCCCCGGGCAGCTCCGGGGATGGGGACTGCAACCTTCCCCGGGCAGCGCCTGCCGGTGCCTCAGCCCCGTCCCTGCCCGCGCTCGGGGCTCTGCCTCAGGGGCTCCCCGGGGGTGCGGGCCCAGCCCGGCGGGGCGAGGCTGTGCCGGGGGCTGCGGGGACGGGGGCCGATGATTCCCCGGGACCCGCCGGTCACTGACGGTCGCCGCTGTCCCCCGGTCACTGATGGTCACCGCCGTGCCCCGCCCGGCCGAGCGGGGGCGCGCGCGCTCCCCGGCGCCGCCATTGGCGCAGCGCGGCCGCAGCGCCCCCGCCCCGCGCTGTGCGGCTCCTCACGTCCGCCCCGCCCCGCCCCCCGCGCGACGGGCACCGCGCGCCGCCAGTCAGCGCCCGCCCGGCCCCCGCCTCGCCCAATGGCCGCCGGGGGCGGGCCGCCGTCGCGCTACGGCCGCGCGCTATTGGCGGAAAGCGCCTGAGCGACGTGAGCGCTCCCGGCCGCCCCGCCCGGCGGTGGGCGGGCCCTCGCGCGGCGAGAGTGGCCAATCAGCACTCGCGCTCTCCTTGTTGTTCGGCGAGCGGCCTCTCCACTGGCTGGGATCGCTGCCCGTCAGCGGCGGCGCGGCCAACGGGCGCGAGGGCGGTGCCGCGCGCAGCCAATGGGCGCGGCGGGGAGGCGGGCGCAGGTGGTGGCCGCGGGGCGCTGCGCTCGCCTGGGCGCCCCCCCCCTTCGCTGCGCCCCCCGCGCCGCCGAGGGCCCCGCGCGCAGGTACGGCCGGACCCGCGCCCGCCGCGCCCGCCCCGGGGCTCCCCTCGGCGCTCGCCCCATCCCCGGGCACCCCGCTCCCCCCCGCGCCCCCGCGCCGCGCCCCCCGCGGGGCGCCGGGCCCGCTCCCGCAGCCCCTCCCGGGCCCGAGCCCCTTCCCCGCCGCTCCCCCGGCACGGGCCCGGCGCTGCCTCCGCTTCCGGACCCGGCGGCCGCAGCCTCGGCGCGGCCTCCCCGCGGGCCGGGCACGGGACGGGCCCGGCACCCGCGGCCCCGCCGCGCTTTGTGTGGGTGGGACCCCCCCCGAGCCCCCGGGCCCGCTCGGGGTGCGCCGTGCGAGGGGACGGCCCCGGGGTCCCTCACCCCCCGCGCCCGGGGCTGCCGGCGGCGATCACCGCGGCCGCGGGGCTCTGGGCCGTCCGTGCGGATCAATGGCGACTCCGGGGGGGTCGGCTCGGGGCCGGGGCTTGGGGGCGGCCAGAAGCGGCCGCTGGGTGCGTGGGTCCGTGCGGCCGCTCCGTGCTGGGAAAACCGGGGGCAGGAACGTGACACGGCGTGGGGTTTGGCTCTTTTATCTCTGTTTTCCTCCTCTGGAGACTGTCAAAGTCTGGGGCCAAACCGAAGCTGTTCTGTGTTTCTTTCTTTAAATTCTTGTGTTACTTGTACGTATCTATGGCATTATTGGCCTGAGTGGGACCCCTGGCACAGGCCCTGCCGTGTCCGCCTGTCCCCGGGGCGGGGGCACGGGGGTGCCCAGCCCTGAAACACTTGGGAGCTGCAGAATGGCTCTGTCCGGTCACGCTGTGACAACTTCCCTGGGTTCCAGCTGCTCCTGTTTGCAGAAACAAATAGGAGATGGATGGGATGTGGGATGTGCTGGAAGGGGAACTCTTCAGGTAACCCCTCGTAAGGGTCTGCAGAGGGGCAGGGGCTGAGCTCTGCTCTGGGAGCAGGGACAGGACCCAGGGAATGGCTGGAGCTGTGTCAGGGGCTTGGGATGGAGATCAGGGAGAGGTTCTTCTGTCCCCAGAGGGTGCTGGGGCACTGAACAGGCTCCTCAGGGCATGGGCATGGCCCCAAGGCTGCCAGAGCTCCAGAAGCGTTTGGACAATGCTCCCAGGGATGCACAGGGTGGGATTGTTGGGGTGTCTGTGCAGGGCCAGGGGCTGGACTGGATGAACCTTGTGGGTCCCTTCCAGCTCAGGACATTCTGTGATTCTGTGATTCATCTGAAGGTGGTTCTTGGCTTTCTTTGGGTTCTTGGTTTCGAAGCTGTTTGGAAGCCAGGGGTGTTGCAGAAAGGCTGCTTTGGATCCCTTTGTACTGAAGAATTAAAGTCACCAATAAGATTTAGTTTTATAGGTGTTCCTTAACTTCTGTGTTTTAATAAAGCTGCTGTGGGGACTGGGCACTGCTGGACACTCACAGGGGCTGTGCTGCTGTTCTGGCCTGGGATGTTGGTTTTTTGCTCTGTACCTCGTTTGTGCTAGGCCAGTGTAAATCTGTGTTATATCAAGCTTGACCCTTCCAAAATTAAGTTTCCTTTAACCAAAAAGAGTTAATTTTAAGGAGCTCTCTCCATCTAAAACCTGACATAATTCCACCCACAACATCACTTCTTTCTTGAGAACTTTTCCTTTTTTCTCTTCTGTTTCCTTTTCCTATTTCCTTGAAATTCACAGACTCAGAGAAACCTTAAGCCTAGAAATGCAAACTTACAGTAACATCTCAGCAATTACATCAAATAAGTGTTGGAGGACCCAGTAATTGCTTTGTGACAGCAAATTCTAACTCTTGGGTTTCCCTGTAGTAAGAGAAAGAAGTTGGGGCAGGTCGACAAACTCCTGCAGTGCCAGAAGGAATCCTACAGGAATCCTAAAGGAATCCTACAGGAATCCACGGCTGTTCCTGTCTCATTCGTGGCAAGAGTTCCTCCCATGCAAAGGAGATGTAGGTGGATATAAAGTGATTCCTTGTTCCAGAGCTGATGTTCACGCATGAAACACTCACTGAAGCATCTTTTGACAGGAAAGTTCTGCTAACGCTCCATGGTGGATTGTTCTTTCTCTTTTTTTTGCTGATTGGAAAGAGAKAATTCCCTTAACTGGTCCAGTGGGACCAGAATATATATGGTCCTGTATATATAAGTTATGTATAAAATATATAATATGTATCAAAGGACATGAAATATATTTATATCTGTAAAAAAATATATAAAAGAAGTTAGTTTTCTCAGTAAGTCAGAACACATTGGTAGAGACCCAAAGTACACAGGTCTGGCATTCCAAGTTTGGCTTTAAGATGAACATGGGCTTTAATAAAGAAAACCTTACACACATTAGAGGTTTCACCAGCTTTTGGTGAGAAGTTAACAGCAAAATGCACTTTCAGGAAGAGTCCCACCCATTTCCTTTAGATAATTCTGGTTCTTGGCCCAKGGGAAATATGGCTCTGGGAAGTGCTTCCCTGTTAACCTGAGCTGTGGGGCAAAGTGATGCTCTCACTGGAAATAGTTCTCACTTCAACTCCTGTCATTCACTAGGGAAAGATTTAGCAGATAAAGTGAGAGTTCCACAGCTCTGCAGGCACCAGGTGCTTTAAACCACCCAAAATGCAGACAGCTCCTGAAAACTTTGAGCTTTTTCCATATAAAAGGTCACAAGAAATTTGATGTGAGTTGGGCAAACCAGTTGGGCCAGCCCTGCTGGAAAGGCATGGCAGCTGTGTGTGGTTTTTACATTTATGCAGAGTTATGCTTTGTTTCCTCCTGGGGTGTCCAGCTGCAGTACCACAAACAACGCGTYGGCATCAGGAGGCTGGGACTCGCCTTCAAAGTTTAAATCTCATTTTTGAGAGCAGGAACTTCACCTGTGAGCAGAAATAGTTGCTGTGTGCTGCAGGCTGAGCCACCCAGGCAGCAGTGAGGAAAAGCTCTTGGCAGTCAGGAGAAGCTTGGTGTTCCTTAATTAATTCTGGGCCATACAGGAGGGCTCTGGCCTGGTGATTTCGCCCCTTCCTGACTCACGGCGAGGTTCAGGGTGTGCTGTGGGAAGGCTTTGCAGGGCCTGTGCTGCTCCACGTTCCTTCACTGGAGCATCTGTTAGTAGCAAAGATGGATGACAGCTAAATATGTCACCACAAGTGAGGGATTTGCTTAATGGATTTGGATGCCACCGGGATCCTCCGGGGCTGCACCAGGCRCTGTTGGAAATAATTATTTGTCATCTGGTAAAGAATTCAAGAGGGTTTGTCCGTGTGCAGGAGCAGACTGAAATCCTGGAGTACTGCAAAATGTTGGCAGAAATCCTGTCATTTCACACAGGTTGGGGGATATTAATGTCTTATCACTGTGGGATGAGGATGGAAAAACCACCTTTTTCAGTGTTCTCCACTAAACTGATCACTGCTTAATAAGATTTTCTCTTTTTAACCTTGGTTTTGGGCCAAATATGTTCTGTCTTGTCGCAACTTAGGGATGGAGTAATTTACTACCATGGCTTAATTAAGGTACTTATTTTCATTTAAATTTTCCTGGAGTAAATTATTTTCTTTTATAAATGAGGCAGTTCCTCAATACTGTTCTTACTGGATTACACAGAAGAACACATTTGTATTCTGCCCTTCCTTAGCCTGTGGTGCCTCACTCATGGCAAAAGTGACCTGAAACTTCATTATTTTTATATTTCTTTGCTATTTTCTAGGGCTGATGGACAAGTCACAATTCTCAGATTCTTAGAGAATACAGAATTGTCCTTTTGTTCCCTAAATCTATTAGAAATCCTGTGTTTGAGTGTGGCCCAGGCAGTGAATGTTGGAAGTTGTTGGGAGGTTAAGGTGATTTCTGAGGTTTTCTGATATTCCTTCACAATTTTTGATTCGCCTCCAGGGCAGTGGGGAGGCCTCTGGTGAGTTTTTTGTTGCAGATAAGAAGTTTTTATGAAGTTTCCCTTATTTGATCTCAGTTCTGTTGGCAGAACGAGCAGCACAGCTTTGCCTGGGAGGGGTGTGTCAAGTTTGGAGCTGCAGCTTCCAGAGAGACCTGGATAAAACTCAGCTGGGAGAGATTCAAATTGTCTCATTTCACCTTGAAGGTTTTAAATTGTCACTCCTTGAGTTGCAGTTTTGGCTGAAAGGTGTGAGCTGGGTGTGAACGGAGATGCCCAGGAGGAGCCCTGGGGTTCCTCCCCGGTGCACCTGAGGACAGGGATCCTGCCCCAGGGAATGCTGGAGCTGCGGGAGCCTTGTGGGGCTCCTCGGAGCTGTTCCCTGTCTGCTGCCCTTGCCTCTTGCTCGGTGCAGAATTCCCTGGCGCTGGAACTGCTCCGGAGCCTGGAATGTGGGTCAGTGTGTCACACCCACCCCGGGCAGCACCCAGGGCTCCTCGRGCACAAAAGCAACCAAAGGCTCGATTTTGTATTGGCAAAATAGCCAAAATCACTTGAGAGAATCCAATTTGTGGAAATTTTGTGTTATGGAAAGGAGCTTAGAGAAGTCGAGCGAGTGACTGAGAACTCCAGGCTTGTCGTTCCGGCAGGTTTGGGGAAGGAAAACTGGGAATTAGTCCTTATTAAGGTATTAATCTGATACAGGAATTACCTTTTGGGCAAAGCACTGCAGTGATCGAGGTTCCTCATTGCTTTGCAAGGTTTCTGATGTTCTTTCCCATAAGGATAATAGACTGTAGGCTATTTTATTTTAAGATTTGCAGTGCCGCTGCCTTGGATTGAGGTGTTGTGGGTTAAAACTTGGAATTCTTGTTCGGATTCAACAGGCTCAGTCCACATGAAGTGCYTCTTTTAATATTTATTTCTGAAGTTATTTTTGAAATACTCCTAAAGCYTTGCAGTAAATCCAGTGAAGATAATAAAACACAGCAAGGATAATAAAACACAGCAAAGATAACATGCAGCAAACTGAAGCTCCTACAATACTTGGTAAGATTGGGCCTCAGCAGTGGTTTGTGAACTGATTTGTGTGGTTTTAGTGTGAGTTTATCTTGCCTGTTCGGTAAAACATTTGAGTTTTTGAGGTTCTGATCTGGATTTAGTCAGAAATAACCATTACGTGTTAACTGCCTCACCCCAGGCAATAATAAACTGTTTTAATGTCATACAGATTTRTTGCTCTTAAATGTAACCACTTTTTTTTTTTTTGCTTTTAAATACTGTTTGTGACTAAATAATTTTGCTGTTAGAAGAAAAGTGTCAGTAACTGTGCACTTCTACAGCAAAGAGGGTGTTTTGGGGGAAAATTTTATTTTCCTTTAATGAGCTACATATGCTGCTTGATTTCAAGTACAGGAGGATCTGGAACTGTGGAGGAGTTTGTGAAGTGTAAAATTTAATAGAAAATAACTCTCAATTTGTCAAATCCCAAGCTCTGTAGATCTTCATCCCTGTGCTGGATGGGAATGTTGTCTCTGTTCCTCTTTCCCAAATATTTCCTCTGTGATGTTTACTTAGCCTTTATGAAGGATATACAAAACTCAAAGCAATGTGAATGTTAAAAGTGTAATGAATTGAAGATATAAATATTTTGGGGGAAAAGGTGTTAGTTTAAATCCTTGCTGTAATTGTACAGTTGTTTAAAACTGGGCTGAGACACAGCCAACTTCAAACCTAAAAATTTATGCTTTGTTTGTCTAAATGCTGGAACCTGATTCTGGGGAATAACAGGGAGGAAAGGAAAGTTGTCTCAGACAACCTTACACCACATAACCATTATAGTTTTWWTATAAATATATAAATATATGTAGTTTTTAATAGTCTGTTTAATACACAGACCTGATGTCTTGCAAAAGTTTGTCTTTGGTTCTGCTAAGAAACTTTGGATAGAGCTTGATCCGTGAGAATTGATGGAAATCAGAGTAATTTGTTGGCTTAGTGAGAAAGGAAGTAGATGGAAATAGAAGAATCTGCCCTCTGTGTTCCAGCTTAATTCATCAAAAAAATGCCATTTCAAATAAACACATGAGGTTTCCATTAATATTTATGTGCAGGACTTAATAGTTAAATAATGAGTTAAGAGTAAGTTTAAAGGATTTTTTCATGAGCAGGGTTCTTGCCTTATTGTAGGGGAAACACCTCAAGTACTAAGTGAGGCAGAAGAAGTTAATCCAGGCACACTTAAAATCTGTATTTTCGTGGTTTGATTTTGTACCTCTACAGTATTTTCCATTTAGGGTCACATAAATTTAGTTTGAGGGGAAAATTCATCCTCCAAGACTTTTCCCATAACTGGGTCAGACGTTTGACACTTGGGGCTGTGGTTTGGGCTGGTGGCTTTGCCCCGTTTCCCCTCAAGTCCTGCCCTTCCAGCCCAGCCTCGCGCTAAGGCACGGCCCTGGATCCAGAGTCGCTCCGGGATCACGGTGTTCCGTGGCACCACCAATCCCCTTGGCACGGGAGAGGAGCAAACGGAGCTCGGTCACCCTCCGAGTCTGCACTGCTGGGACGTTTCCTCTTGCTTCCCGCTGCAGCCAGAGCTGTGTTTGTCCTGCGCGGTTTTGGTGGCCGCGGTTCTGTTGCCCTCGGCGGGGCGTGGTGCCTGTGCCAGTCCGTGCCCACCTCGGAGCTGCAGCAGCCTGCAGGGTTGGGAGGATCTTCCCGTGTGTCTCTGTAGCCCTTTCCAGCGCAGCCCAAGTGACACCTTGTGGGGTTTTGCTGGCTCAGGAGGGGGTTTGCCCCATGTTCAGTGTCATGCCCGGGGCAGCGGGGTCTGCGTCACCTGGGAGAACTTTACCCTGAGACCTGGTGTCTTCTCCAAAGGGCTCTGCAGGAACCTGTGTTCTGCTCTATCGAGAAATTGGGAATTAACTTTGTTTAGCAGGATTAAAGGTAGTTTCCTGGTGTTTCTGTGTGAACAGAGTGACTGCTCTGCCATCAGTGCTGCCGTGTTTCGCTGTTCCAGCCCGGATCGATCACGGAGCGTTTGCAGCCAACCAGCAGCACCAGTTTGCTGCCGTTGCCCTGGGAGTGGGGACAGGATCTGGCTCCGGTGCTGCTGCCTAAAGGCACGTTTGTTTCCACTTACAGTCACTATTTTAGTCAAAGTCACCCCTGACTCGAAAGTGGAGGAGAATGAGTTGGCATTATCTGCTCTTCCAAGATCAATAGCGGGGCAGCAGCGGGGAACTACTTGAAAGTTCCAAGCCTTTTCCTGGAGGAAGGATTCCCAGTCCTGAAAGTCCTTTAGCAAGCTCGAGTCATTGATCTCAGCTGGGTGTCTTGGACTTTTTCTCTCCTGTACAAAGGTTTCAGTCAACAGGTGCAAGATTTCAGTCACAAAAGTGTCTTGGTTCACATCAGTTTTGGAAAGGAAAAGTCTCATGTAAAAGTCATTGAAATTAAAACTCAATTCTTTGTGTGCACCCAGATCATCCCTCTGGAGACAAGTTTTAGTGCTTTCTCACAATGGTTGGAAATTAGAAGGTTTTCATAATATTTCAGGTTGTTACTCTTACAAAGAAACAGAATGTATCCAGCTGAGAAAAATACCTTCACTCTTCTTTTCAGGAACTAATGGGGGCTCCGACTGCAAAATCCTCCTTTTCAGCACTGAGAGCAGAGTTTGTTCCCGTCTCACCCTCACTTGCAGCACTGAAAGAGGCTCTCAGTGTTCTCAGAATAGTTGGATTCTGCTGTGGAGCCTTCCTCAGTGATGCTGAGAGCTCGTTAGGGCACTGTTTAATTGAGGCCATCTCCTGAAAATCCCATGAGGAAGCTGCAGCCACAGCCCTGGGCTTGTCCTGCTGCCTTGGCCTCATGTCCTGTGTGATCCCAGGAGGTGACAATAGATCCTGCCACTGGTTTTCCAAAACACATTGGTGCTGCCACGTGCAAAGCAGTTGGGAAAGAAATTCCCTTCTCCCAGAGCTTTCCCAGTGGCCTGGGTGTTTCCAGCTCCTTGGGGCTGCTGGGGCAAGCTCCTCCATCTCACTCACTTCTTCCATGAAGTCATGGAACTGATTCTCCCTTCGCATAAGCTCCGTGGCCATTTTATTGCCATAGCTTAATTAGTTTAATTAGATGCATGTACATTATCTAGGGTTGGTGTTGAAATGTTCTTTAGATGGGATTAAACATGGAAAAATCTTGTGCTTTGCTTTCTCTGCACTACAGAATTCCAGAGTGCCAGGTGACGTTGCTTGTATTGAGGCAATATACCTTTTAATTAATTAATTAGGCTTTGCAGGAAGTAGTTTTACCCTTTAATTAATTGATTAAGCTTTGCATGGAGTAGCTTTTGATCTCCCTCCCTTGCTGGAGCATGTATTTTGACTCGTTGCTCCAAGTTTATTGAATAAAAATCCAAATTTTTGGAGATAATCTCGAGGAAAAGATGGGATAAAACCTGGCTTTGACTGTTTGTTTTCCCCCCCTGGTTGTGGGTAAAGCTGCAAATCCCGGGAAGGCCTCTCTGGAGCAGATGGTGCTGGCACGGCTCCTCCTCAGGACGGAATTGGAGCGCCTTTCCCGAGCCAGCTCCTCCCGAGGAGCCTGGCGGGGCTTCCCGCTCCCCTCGGCTCCCGTGGCATTTCCAGACCCTGCTTAAAAATAGCACAAGTATTCCCAGTAAGATTGTGCCGGGATAGAAGGTTGGGGATGGTTTCCCTCCGTGTCCCACTTCTCCCGCAGCCACTTTCCCTCCGGCTCGTCGCCGGGAGCAGCCCCCTTTTCCTGGGGACCAGCGTTTCTGTGTGGTGATTTAGAGGAAACCTCTGGCAGATGGATTCCCAGCTCCCGTGGTTCATCTCAGGGGTGGGAGATGCTGTTTGCTTTTTGTATTCCTGCAAAACATTTGTGTAGGAAATCGTTCCCGTGGGCATGGATCAATCTGCTGCTTCTCTTCCAGTGCTGACCCTGAAACAGCAATTTTTGTTCTCAAAAGGCAATTTTTGTTCCCTGTTCAGCAAGGTTGGGAATCTTCTCGTGCAGGGCCACCCTGAAGATGGAGGGGTTGGTTAAAAGGCCTTTTTGTTTCCAAACTGCAACAATTTCTGTTGGAGATGCAGCTGTTGGAAGGATCTGTTGGGGTGAAGGGGATGAAATGTTTTTTTTCTCCCTCTGTTGGTTTTGCTCTGGGATTTCCTGCAATACTGGGATTCGTAATTTGATTTTATTCTGGAGTGGGCTTTGCATCTCTGGCTCCTGGCTTGGGAAGGGCTTTTCTGACTGTGAGACGCTGTGATTTTATGCGTAAAATTCCTTTAAAGACTCCTTGGGGAAGAGCTTAAGACTTGCAGATCATTGTTTTGAAAAAAATTTACATAAAAGTTACTCTGTGAAATTCTAATGTTTTCTGGTTTCTAAAATTTCACTCAAAACTGTTCATGTGCCTTTGAAATGAAAAGTTTTACCCAGTTAAAACTAAACCCTGGTGCCCTGGGTGTGGAATCTGTCCAAATTAGCGAGTGATGCTGGTTTTAATTCCGGAAGCTGGGAGCACTCCCTGTCTCTGAAGTGAGTTCTGTGCCACACTCACCCGTTCAAACACGGATCTGGGAGCATTTCCCTGTTTTATTTTGTTTTTTCCTAACACTATGAGTACTTCCAGGAGCATCTGGAATATTGCTTGGCTAGTTTGAAATCGGTTTAAATCCAACAATGCTCTGCTTGGATTTAAAAGTCACATTTGACACATTTCCCAGTGTTGCTGCAGTTTTGTTCCTTCGCAGCCCAGCACTGCCATCTCGTGAGGACTCGGGATATGGGAGGTGCTGCAGCTGCTTCTCCGACATGGAGAACACCCTCGTGGTTGCATTTGCAACTGAAAGGCCACTAAAACATTTTATTTCTCTTACAAATTTCCAGCATAACGTCAAAAACGTCCATTTTAAAAATTGTGATTTCTTCCTGAATTGTTTGAGAATTTTTTTTTTTTTGAAGTAAACAACAATTTTGGCTTTTCACATTCAAAGATGTTTTGGAATTGTGCATCTGTGTTTCTTTTCAGACTTGTCTGACACTTCATTTTATCTATGTACGTTGCAAATACAAAGTGTAATGAAGCTACGTTTAAAAAAACCCTTAATTTTAAAATTTTTAATGTAGTTTAGCACATCAAAAAACTCAAACGTTGGGGAAAGCTGTTGGGTTTGAACCTAAACAGAAAATGATGGAGCATTTTGGTGGAAAATTGTAGGGTGTCAAGTTCTACACAGTAACAATGCTGAAGGGGGTGAGGAGTTGTTTTTGTGGCCACCATCCTGATGAGACACAACTTTCTGTGATGAATGGGGGAGATGTTAAGCCCAGGGTCTATATTTAGTCCCTCTCTGATCTCTGGGATGATCCTGGTGTCAGGAGTTCCTGACTAAGTGGATTTTTGGCCAGAAGCTCCTCATATCCATGTTAGAGGATAGTTCTTACAAATCCCCCCTTGCGGGAATAGAGGAAGAAAAGGACAAACCTCTCCAGGCCTTTCTGTGGAACTCTTTAAAGCTGGGAGTTAAATCCAAAGGTTTTAACCATCATTTTTTTTCTGCCCTCTTCCTTCTTTGTCCCCTTGTTTCCCCTCTTCAGCCACTGGACTGGAACTATGGGGTCGGAAAACCCGAGCCCGCAGAACCCTGGCTGCAAGATCATGACCTTCCGCCCCACGCTGGAGGAGTTCCGGGACTTTGGGAAGTACATTGCCTACATGGAATCCCAGGGAGCTCACCGGGCAGGGCTGGCCAAGGTGAGTTGTCCAAGCCCAGGGAGCTGGAGCTGCCTTCCCGAGGCTCTGCCTGGTGCAGGGGGTGGAAATCCTGTCCCTGGGAAGCTGTTGGAGTTAAGCACAGTGTGCTTGGAAAATTGTGCTTGGAATCTCTGTTTTGGTTATGGAGAGAGGAAAGGCAGAGGAGTTAAAGGCCATTTGTAGAGTCATGGAATATCCTGAGCTGGGAGGGACTCTCAAGGATCATCCAGCCCAGCTCCTGGCCCTGCACAAACACCCCAACAATCCCACCCTGTGCATCCCTGAGAGAGTTGTCCCAATGCTTGTGGAGCTCTGGCAGCCTCGGGGCCGTGCCCATTCCCTGGGGAGCCTGTTCAGTGCCCCACCACCCTCTGGTTATGAGAACTTTTCATGTGAAGCTTCTCAGTTCCRGTACTCGACATAGAGCTTCTTGGAAAAATTCAGGACTAAGTGATTAGCAAGGGGGTTTCTGTGGCCATGTCACCACAGGCTGATGAGATCATTTGTTCTGACAAGCAGTTGCTAGGAGTGGTATTTAGCTGGACTTAATAAAGCACAGCGGAGAAATAAAGCTGTTAGGCATGAAATAATTCTTATTTCTTCTAAAACATAGGTCAATTACTGGGTTTATTGCAGCTCTAAAGAGAGCTGCCTGTTGATGAAGAGCTCTCCGTGGAATGTTTCCTTGTCCACTCAAGTGTACAAGCAATTACCTTCCAGGACTCTGCTAGGGAGATTATTTTAATAGAGGTTGCTGGTGACTTCCAGATGTTGTAAAGAAATGACTTTACTTGTAGGATTCATCTGAGCATTCCAGGTTGGTTTCGTGTCTCTCTTGCAACTGCAGTTCAGAGCCTTGTAAAGGAAGTTGAGCTCATCCTGCCCACCAAAATGAACAACTTGGCCTCCAGCTTCTGTAACTTCTTCTGATTAATTCTCACACCAAACTATATTGCAAATATTTTGTTCTTTTTCATTCCTTGTGCCCTCTGAACATCCTACCGATGGTTCTCTGACCAATCTTGGCAGCTCTTCTGTTTAAAATTACAACTTTTTCTTCCACATTCAGCACTACTTTGCACCAGTTTGGATTTCTTTTCTTCGCACAGCCTCCAAGAGTTCTGGGCGTGGGTTTCTTTAGTTGTTCTCTACCCCTTATCTAATCCTTTTTGTTGAAGGAGCTGGTGCTCGATTTGCCACCTGCAAACGCAGGAAGCGTCACCTTTTTTCTTTCCGCCCCAATTCCAGGTGATCCCTCCCAAGGAGTGGAAGCCGCGGCGCACGTACGACGACATCGATGACATGGTGATCCCAGCCCCCATCCAGCAGGTGGTCACGGGGCAGTCCGGGCTCTTCACCCAGTACAACATCCAGAAGAAGCCCATGACCGTGGGCGAGTACCGGCGCCTGGCCAACAGCGAGAAGTGYGTGCCCGGGAAGGGATGTGCCTCAGCCCGGGGAGGGGGGGGCTGTGGAAAGCTTTTCTTTCCAGGAACAAGCTGGAAAGGAAATGCAGCCATGTTAGATTTGAAGCATTTTGGAGGAAACTGCTTTTTCTTGAGTCTCAAGTTTGTAACGTGGTGGGTTTTGGTGTATCTCGGATTTTTTCTGGGAGTTGGTGTAGAGAGATTCCTCGAGGTCAGTRTTTGGCTGAGAATCTTTCTGAAGAGAATGTCTTGGGACTGAAAAAGGATCTCTTGGCTGTTCTGGAAGATGTGTTCCATTGCTGGGGTAGAAATACAAATATCTTGCAGTGCTTGGGCTAATATTGGAGACACGGGTGTCTTCCAGAGTGACTGGGGACTCTGCAGAGCACTTCAGTCAGCTGGCACGAGCCAACTGCAGTTGCATCCTCTTTCCAGAGTCACTTTTCCAGAGCTCTGGAGTACCTTGGGTTTTAATCAACACTGACATTATGCAGTCATGGCTTTAAGCTGAAGGAGGGTGGATTTAGATGGGATGTTGAGAGGGAATTCCTCCCTGTGAGGGAGGTGAGGCCCTGGCACAGGTTGCCCAGAGAAGCTGTGGCTGCCCCATCCCTGGAAGTGTCCAAGGCCAGGTTGGACAGGGCTTGGAGCACCCTGGGATAGTGGAAGGTGTCCCTGCCCATGGCAGGGATGGCACTGGATGGGCTTTAAGGTCCTTCCAACCCAAACCATTCCATGATAATCAGCTTTGGAGTTTTTCTGACAGCTGAGAGCTCACCTGCCCTCAGCTCCCTGTGTGATAACYTCACCTCGCGTTCCTCGGGATGGGGATGGGATAATTATATAAATTAAAAATGAAATGCACCTTCAGCAGCTGCTGGGTGGGCCTGCTCTGACACCCCTGCTGTTCCCAGTGGTGTGTGTGTGCTGGGTGTTCCGCAGGGCTCCTGACATCCCTGTGTTCCCMTGTCCCTGCCAGGTACTGCACCCCTCGCCACCAGGACTTTGAAGACCTGGAGCGCAAGTACTGGAAGAATCTCACATTTGTGTCTCCCATTTATGGGGCTGACATCAGTGGCTCCCTCTATGATGCAGTAAGTGAAAGGCTTCTCTTTTATTTGTTTCAGATGTGGACCTTGACTTCCTTATTGCACTTTTCTCATTAAGGAGCAGTAATTCAGAATTCATGGACTTCAGCCATCCAAAAGAAATTAATACATTTTTTCCCCTCATTACAAAAGTGGGACTAAGCTTCCCACCTTCCCCAGAGATTCAGCATAATAGAGTCAGTGGAAGCTGTGAAGAGCTTACTTTTACTAGAAAAATGAGGAAAAGTGTGATTTAAACAAGTTCTTATGAAATCTGTAGTCAAAAATTGTCTATAGTTTGGTTTTTGTTTATTATTTTAAGGGAATAAAATAGAGATTTCTGCTGAAGCTCCTTAGAAAGTCAGAAAAAAGCAGCATTTCAAAGAAATGGTGCTTCATCAAAAATACTTTTGATTCTTAACACAATTAGATTATTTGCATTTGGATTTTAAACTATTTGCATTTGGATTTTTTCTTTATAAGCAGCTCCATTAGGATACAATGCACCTGCACACTGAATTATTTTACAATTCAAATTGTTTAAGCCTTTTCCTTGGTGAAATTTCATCCTCTGCTTAAAGTAATTCTGTAGATGATAAAGGTTTCTCTCCTTACTCTGTTTAGGCAGATAATTTAAATATCTTCCTCTCTAGTTTTCTTTTGAGTGGAAAGTGGCCTTTTTTGAAGTGTTGTGTGATTGTCTGTGTGTGTGAATGTTAATGTACAAATGTCTTTTTATTATCAGGAGGGTTTGATATGGAATTAATTAGAATAAGCAGAGATATCTGAGGCCTTCAGAGCCATGGACATCAGAGGTATCCCCAGGATTTGGTGCTTGGATGAGAGTATCACATTCTTTCTGTGGTGTGATCAGTGGTGTGACATAACCAGGCACACACTCTTTTCCAGGACTGTTTTCCCTGGTTTTACCTGAAGCATGAGCTGAGGTAGAGGATTCTGCCTCTTTGGGCACACTGAGGTGTTTCTGATCAGATGAAGAACATCTGGCTGGACTGTCACTGAGAGGAGTGTGTTTTACCCCGAGTTCATGCTGTGTTTATTACCAGAATAGTTAATTAATGGGGAGGTTTGCATAGTGCAAGAGCCTCTCCAGAGTGCTGGTACTTCCTGCCCGTGGTCAGTGAGGAGCATTAAATAAACCTTTCTGGAGGCAGAGGGAATTAAATTAATGCAGGTAACACCACAATATCCACATTTTAGGGCATTGAAGGGGAGCTGTGGGCTTTGATTCTTCCTGACATTTCCCAGTACAAACCATTTGTGTTGGATTCCAGGACGTGGATGAGTGGAATATTGGCAATCTGAACACCCTCCTGGACATGGTGGAACACGAGTGTGGCATTATCATAGAGGGTGTGAACACTCCCTACCTCTACTTTGGGATGTGGAAGACAACTTTTGCTTGGCATACAGAGGACATGGATCTCTACAGCATCAACTACTTGCATTTTGGGGAGCCCAAATCCTGGTGAGTGAGGGCTCTTGGGTGGTGGCTGTGTTTGCCCTCTTGGACACCACTGAAATGTCCCCTGCTCTACCGAATTCCATCAGGCTTGCCTAATCTCTCAATTCCCATTTCTTCTCTCCTCTCCTACTCTACATTTAAAAGCAATTTTGTTTTCTTTCATGCTGGCTTGCTCAGAGGCCTGATTCCTGACTTTCAGCAGGATTAGGGAGACTTGTTGACATCACGATTAAAACCAGATTTCAACACTTGGGGATTTTTGCAAACTAATGCACAGGAGAGCAAATGGGGATGGGAATGTGTGGATGCTTCAGAGGCACTGTAATAGTGACAGACTGTTGTTCTTGCACTGTGCTCTAGGCAGGAAACATCTGTTGCTTTAAAATTTCCATTATTTAAATACATAAATATGTTCACAGCTCCAGGGACAAGGTAAGTTAAAAGGTTACTTTTCCATGGTCATTTTTTGGCRTGATGGTAAAGCATTTTTCAACACTGTTCATGCACAGACTGGTTGAAAATAACTTTCCACAAAAAAAATTGATAGTTAAGGATGAAATGAAGAACGTAGGAAGTCTGGAATAAGTTACCAAGAGCCAATATTCTTCTTTTTCAAGCAATTTAAAAGTATAAGCGCAGAGACTCAGCAACCCAGGGGAGCTTTGCTGAAGATCTTGATGTGACTAATAAATATTGACATTTGCGTGCAAATTGGAGCTGAAATGTCACAGAGAGGCTGCTGTCACCGTGCCCTGGCAGTGGCAGACAGGATCCTCCCACCTCTCAGGGCTATGAGTCCCTGGAGACTCCGAGTGGCTCCGGGTGTCGGTGCCTGTGGCACATAAAAGCCCCCAAGAGCCAGGAGGCTGTAAATGAATGGCTCCAGTGCTCTTTTCCAGGCCTGGAAAGGGGTGGAAGGAGGGGCTGAATGTGTGGAACACGAATGTGAATTTTAAAAGTCCTTCCAACACGTCATGACATCTGTTTCCCGACATTCCTGATCCTTAGGCTCACTCTCCAAGGCRGATGCACGAGGATTTTGCAGAATCTCTTGTGATATCTCTGTTAAACAAGCTTGAGCTCAAGGAATGTGTTTCTGGATTATAAAAAGAATGTGAAAGGTTCTTCCCCAGAGGGTTCTGGGGCACTGAACAGGCTCCCCAGGGAATGGGCACAGCCCCGAGGCTGTCAGAGCTCCARGAGYGTTCGGACAATGCTCTCAGGGATACACAGGGTGGGATTGTTGGGGCATCTG
The DNA here is from genome assembly GCA_018881555.1 of Amblyornis subalaris. Taxonomy (NCBI): domain Eukaryota; kingdom Metazoa; phylum Chordata; class Aves; order Passeriformes; family Ptilonorhynchidae; genus Amblyornis; species Amblyornis subalaris. The sequence goes on from JACAXG010000155.1 coordinate 1,300,420, forward strand.
TGCAGGACCAGGGGTTGGACTGGATGATCCTTATGTGTCCTTTCCCACTCAGGATGTTCCACAGTTCTCTCTGTTTGGATCCTGTCAGTTTTTCCACCAGAATCTGTTCATTCCAACCCGTTTTCCTGGTCCCRTCTCCAGCAGATGGTGCCACAGCCCACGGGAAGCTCCTCATTCCCTTTGCCAATGGAACACAGGGACACCAGCACGGTCCCAGCAGGAGCTGGCTCCTCCAGGAGGTGTGGGAGCAGCTGACCTGAGGTTTGGGTTGGGTTGTTCCATCCTTTTCTCCAGCCATTCTGTGTTTGTGAGAGTCACTAGTTCCCTAAAGCTGCCACAGCTGGGAGAAGTGAGGATTTTGAGGACAGCCTGTGTTTGGAGCAGAACGTTTTCCTGTTCAATGGAGTTGTAGATAGATGACAGTGTGTGACACAGAACTGGATGGGTTGTGACAGGATTGTGACAAAGCAGCCACTGCTGCTTTGGCAGGGCCTCCCGGCTCTTCCCTTGAGCATAAGGCAAGAGTTTGCCACTTCCCGAGTAATTTCTTCCTTGTTCTTCACTRTGACAGCTCCTGTTAATGAGTTCTCAAGCTCTTCTCTGAACAAGCATTGGCTTGAAAGAGTAAAATCCGAATCCCCTTGGAGCAGATCTGGAACTTTCCAGGTACCTGAGCAATTCTGGGAGTGATTGCAGCCATCCCAGAGCTCAGCTGGGGGAGCTGTTGGACTGCACTGATGGAATTCCAGTGCTGCAGCCTGGCTTTACTCAGGGATGGCTAAAATGTTCGTTCTGTTTTGCTGGCACCACCTCTGTGGAAATTTCCCAGCTTCCTTCATCCTTTTTATAGACTCCGTGACTCTGACAGTGATCATCTTGGAAGCACCTCAGGGAATAGCAGGAGTGTGGAGAGTTACAAAGTCTACCAGTTTGGGGTTGAGCTCTAAAATAAGAGGCAGAGTTATTGTTTGGCTGTCAGAGATATTTATACAGTGGAACCAAGGACTCTGTATATTGGTAGTATCTGCTTCGAAATTGCCTGTTAAAAACCATAACTCTTTCTTCGTGCCTCTCATAAATTATCTTGGGGTGCTTCAGTCCAGGCTGTGGGAGGGGTGAGGAGCCACGAGCCCTGCTTCCTTCTGAAGGGAAAGGGAGGAAGGAGGYGGTTCCCTCCCAGACCTCATTCGGGTGAATTTTAGCAAAATTCAGTGTTTATTTCACAGAATCCCAGAATTGTTTGGGTTGGAAGGGACCTCTGRAGACCACCCAGTCCAACCCCCTGCCAAGGCAGGCTCACCTGGAGCAGGTGACATGGGAACTCGTCCAGGTGGGTTTGGGATRTCTCCAGAGAGGGAGACTCCGCAGCTCCCTGGAGAGCTTGTCCAGGCCTCAGCCCCTCCATGGAAAGTTCTTCCTCATGTTGGGGTGGAACTTGYTGTGTTTTAGTTTCTGGCCATTGCTCMTTGTCCTGTCACTGGCACCACTGAACAGAGTCTGGGACCATCCTCTGACACCCCTTGGAGATATTTGTATGGATTGATGGGATACTTGTATGGATTGATGGGATCCCCTCTCAGCCTTCCCTTCTCCAGGCTGGCCAGGCCCAGCTCCCACAGGAGAGGTGCTGTGGGAGAGCTGAAGCACCTTCTCGGGGCGGTCTGGGTGGAATGTTTGGACCATRAGGAACCACCTTGGTGGACAGAGGAATTGTTCTCCTGGGCTGGAGGGGGGATCAATACTTTCGTGTCTTTCATTTCTGTCTTTGCAATGTTTGGTTTTACCTCCTGCCGAACAGGTGCTTTGGGGCCTGTTGGGATTGCAGGTAAAATAAATGTCTGTGGCTTCACCAGCTGAAAGTGGCTTCTTTGTACAAGCTAATGAGCATCTGCCTGGCCTTACAAGTCCTTGATTAATGTGTGTCTCTGTCACTGCAGAGAAGTCCTGCTGCCAACCTTCCTTGTGCTCATTCTTTCCCCTGGCAGAGCAGGACAGGCTGCAGCACTTGGAGGTGTCAGCACAGGGTGAGGTCACTGGGATGCAGCTTGAAAACTTGTTCAGCACCAAGTGAAGCAGTTGAGCAATAAAAGGTCACCCAGTGATGAGGGAGAACAAAGAGGTAATGGAAAACAGCCATTTTCCTGTTTCCAGCCTCATTAAATGATTTATTTCTGCTTTTATTTCTTAACTTCTGTTGTCTTGTACCAAGGGGAGGAGGACTGTTGTGTGTTCAGCCCCAGTGGTTGYTGCTGCTGCAGGCCCCATCCCACCCTGCTCCTTTGGCTTGGACTCACCTCGTTCCAGGCAGAATTATCCCTCCTGATGTGCTGTTCCCAGGCACATGCTCTGCTCCACATCGTGCTCACACTGCTGCTGTTTTTAGCTGGAAAATCAGTCTGACAGGTTGAAGAGGAAGCATGGAAGGTGTGGGCACTTCCCATCCAGCACCCCCGGAATTGGGAGCAGTTGTGTAACCTCATGTGAAGCCCCTCAGGCAGGGAGCTGCCAGATCCAGCCTCTTACTTGCTTTTTTCTCAAATTACASTAAAATGTCCCTCTCCTGTTAGGAATTTAATTGCCACCTTTTCACAGTCTCAAACTTTTGAAAAAACTGAAATGTATTTCGTTCTGCAGCCCCACATTAAACCTCTCGTGGTAGGAATTTTTTACTGTATCAATTATACATATTATGTGTAATTACCTCATACACTCCTGTGTGAGATCTAAAATGGAGCATATTGTCAAACGGTGCAAGCAGAAACTGATTTTATAATGACAGAAGCAACAAAGCTGATTGCCAGGCCTCATTCTTCATGGTTATTATGACATTTGATTGAGGGACGGATGTGGCTCAGCCTTTGCAATTCCAAAAGAATATTTTTAAACGCAGAGGTGCTCCACCAGCACTTCTTTCATCTCCACAAAGATGTGCAATCCCTACCTGGAGGCTGCCTGGGGTGGGGAGGTGCTGGAGGAAACTTTGCATCTCAGTATTGTGGATATGCCAGATACACTTTAGGAGTGTAGCAGCTTTTTTTTGTCAACAGTGTAACACCTGACTGGGTAACAAAGTTATTTTTCTTGGATATTTTGTGATTGATCTTGCCGTACAGCASCAGGATTTAATTTACCTTCTCTGAGCACTGGTGGGGAGTTACACTCTTCTTTCTCTCGGAAACTGCAGATGTTAAACCAGACTGACACTGAGGAAGGTAATTGATTTTTATAAAATGTCCCTTTTTCCTTATCATGATGGATGTTTAATCCCCTTTAATTAAAACAGGGAGCCAGCTTTAGCTTTTAAGTTATATCATCTCCTCTCCAAAACACTCCCTCGCTGGAAGTGGATCATGCCTAATCTGTTTGACTTTGATATCACAAAGTACACTTTATGCCAGAACAGCAGTTTATGTGGAATTAAGGACAAATTACCAAAGGAACTTTAAAATAATATGATTAGTTGGAAGCACTGGTCACAGATACAATTACATTCTAAAAACACTTCTGGAATTCTGTGTTGTGAAAGTGTGAAGACTGCAAACCTGAGGGTCCGTGGAGTTACCCCAAACCTTTGTTGGTTAAAATATTTTAGAATTTCTGCTTTCTTCCTTCCAGATGACCAGCAACGTTCCCTGGGTGGGGTAAGTCCAGCCTTCAGCAGCCAAGGAGGGCAAGTCCATGGGAGGATTTGTGGCTGCCCCATCCCTGGAAGTGTTCCRSGCCAGGCTGGATGGGGCTTGGAGCACCCTGGGATAGTGGAAGGTGTTCCTGCCCATAGARRGRGTGGAATTGGATGAGCTTTGAGGTCCTTTCAACCCAAACCATTCTGTGGTTCCATGACTTTCCTGTAACATCTGCAGTTTAATGCATTAGTATCTGGTAGTGCTGCTGTCAGCAGGGAACCCTCACCTTCCCTCACAGGACTGTGATGGGCAGATTTAAAGCAAGACGTGGTTGTTCCCTTGGGAGAGGATTCTCAAAGGAACCCTCTCTGTCCTTGGCTAAAAGCATCTCCTGAAGCAGCAGCAGATCTGAGGTGCTGAGGCTCTCCCTGGATTTATTTCTCACTCTTGGAGAGCACTGCAGCTTTCTTAGCTGAACTCTTGTCCTGTCTTCCCCCCAGGACAGAAAATGTTAATCCCTGGAGAAAGAAAATGACCTAATACGGTCATGGAGCTTAACTCTTCCAGCTTCTCTCCCTCTTCATTTTCCATGCAGGAAGCTGGGCTCTCACCCCCTTTTCCTGCGTGATGTTCTGCACTGTCCCCCTGCTTTAACACTCTCCCAGATGTTGCAGCTCCTCCTGAGCTCGGTGTAATCCCATTGAAAGCAGCTGCTTTAATGTTTGATACGGAATTGTGTGGCAGAAGGGGGACAGGGCACTTGTCCGTTGCCTCATTTATTACCTCCTAACTGCTCCATTCCCTGAGGGGGGCACTGCCCAGGCTGGTGGAATCACTGCAGGGGTCAGAAGTGACTGTCAGTGATTATTGGGATCTCAGGAACCCTTGCACCCTTGAGATCCCAGGTTTCTTAAGGCTGCATTAGCTGGAATCACAGCTGAGATTTGCCCTTGAGGGAGTTGATCCATACTGAGAATTTTTATTTTTCTGAGTTCCACTTTTCCTATTYCTTGGTGTTAGGGAATTCAGGAGAAGACTCTGGAGCCCTTCCTCCCTCAGTCCCCAAGGTTTGCATCAGCCTTCCATGGGAAGTAAGTGAGGTGTCCTTGCTCCTAAAGCTGTTTGTGTGTTCCAGGCCTAGCAGCAGAGATTTGGAGGCTTTTTGGGTGGAGCGGGGAGAAAGGAGAAGCAGGGAAGGCCATTTGGCCGTGATGGCAGCTCCTCACAGCTCCCACATTTCCTTCCTGYCTCTGCTATCCCATGTAATCTGTTTTACAGCTCTGCAGTTTTGGATGGAGAGAGCAGAATTTATGGTGATGGTTGATTTATAGATTAACTGCAACACCATTTGCGCTCAGGCAGATTTGGCAAAGCAAGACCCTTTTCTGTTGATAAAAGGGAGAGAGGAAGGAACAGGGATATTCATTAAAAGGAATAAAAGGAAAGTGAGATAAAGTATGGCCAGGCAGAGCAGCTTCTCATTCTCCTGACTCTTCCAAAATGAAGGTGAAAGCTGCTCTGGAATGGGCTTTCTGCACTGAGAATCCATGTGCATGTTGATTTGCTGGGAGATCCATGGAAGGGAGGTGTATTGGGATGCAGAGTTGTATCCCCTGTAATTCCCTGATAACTGAGAGCAGAGCAGCAGTGAGTTATTCATACAGCCCTGCAAGCACTGCAGTCATTAGTTAATCAATACCAACCACACTCTACTGCCGGGATCCAACCCAGCTCCCAGCCGCTTCCTCCTGGAGGTGGTGCTGTGGGAGAAGGATGAGGTGGATCCCATCGGRAAGGGGACAGTGCTAACTGGTGGTTTGCTTTCAAAATCCACGGGATCAGCACATTGTCCAGGACCTGAATGAGCTCTGCCTTGTGTTTGTGGATTATCTTCCCGATCAGGTGCTGCAAGTGGAATAGTGGAGATTTTTCTTTTTCATAGACTTAGGTTTTTGTGGTCTTTCATTAGGCTCTTACAGACAGATTATTAAAAGGTCATTTTCCTGCTGCAGAGGAGGATTTTAGGGACGTAGGATTCTTGTGTTGGCTTTCTTCATTCACCCTCATCTACCGGTGAGAGAAAATACCATGAAGGTCAAGCCAGACTCTGGGATTGATGGAATCAAGTGTGGAACTTGTCTGAGGAGGGACTGGTGCTCTGTGAGAGCACAGATGGGTTGAGCTCAGCCTCAGCACCCCTTTCGCTCAGCTCAGTGCTGTGTTGGTGCTTCCCCTTGAGAGCCCTCTTTGGTTTTTATTCTCACCTAAACCCACTGCAAAAGGCATGGAATTACTTGGTACTTTACTGCCATTTTAGAGTTCAGTCTGTGCATTTTATGGCTGTCTTTACTGAGCCTGTTCAGTTCGTTGAAATTATAAACCTTAGAGGTTTAGGTTCATCTGTGAGTTGTACCCTACCTAGCAAAGAGGAGACCCTTCCCACCTGTGGTTCCTCCTTKTGTTTTCCATAATGATCTTACAAGGTGGAGATGATGATCTGGGACCACATCCTCGTTTTTGAAGGGGGAGGTGCTGACCTGGGATCACATCCTTGTTTCCACAGCAGCATCCTCGGGTGGGCTCCTGCCCTGGTGGTCCGTGCTGTGTCTGCAGCACTGATGATTCCTCTCAGCTCAGGAGCCCCACGTGGATTGAGAGGAGCAGCTCTTTGATCCACGAAGGCTCTTGCTCCAACTCTTTCCTGCCTTTTGAAAGTGTCTGCCCAGAGCTCAGGGCTGATTTGAAATGAAGATCTATGGAAGTCTGACAGGATCACAGATTGGTTTAATAACAGAGGCTTTTGAGCAGAGCACTCTGCCACTGAGACAGGAGGGGAGGGAGATGTGCTTCCATGCTCCATCTCACTCCTTCAGCCTGATCTGACTCGGGCCCTGTGGGAGAATGAGCTTGCAAATTCCAGCTTGGCATAGTGCTGGAAGCAGGGCTTGGAAAAGCCAGGAGGAACCAAGAGTGGTGCTGCAGAGCTTTGTCTTTATTCACATTTTGTTAACACGTTGGCAGAAATCAGCAGGGATTTTTTTTTTTCTTTACTCAGCAGAGAAAATTGTCGAGGGGTGATGCCAAGTGCAGCACAAGTGTGGTTTAAAATAAGAGGAGCCTGTAGTAATGACAGCACTTAAATAGCACTCGGTGCTGTCTGAGAGCTGTGCACTTGTTAACCCYTTAATGTTCCAAGTAATACATGTGCTGGGTTTGCATCCACTGCATTTCCAACTGCCCAATCAACGACACAAAGGGGATCAAACAGAAGAAATAAAGGAAACTTTACAAACTGTGTCAGTGATCTTTATCAAATCTCAGCTACAACACTGCTGGCTTTGATGCTGACAAGAACACAGCGCTCGCTTCAAAGCAGTTGTAGTTTGAAATGGTGCAGTTTGATGGATGAGGAGCATTAAACCTTTGGAATGCTGGTTTTTTTTCTCCTCAAAAAAGAAAGGAGTGTGTGTAGAGGCATTGCACCTCTAGCACAAGGGGTTTCCTAATTTAAAAATATCTTTCATTACTCGTGAGCAAATTTCTTTTGTTCTTCTGTAGGCAATTATCCCTACTTTTTCCAGGAGTACGTGTTGCTGTGCCCAGGGAAGGAGGCAGCTCACACAGGTCACTTGGTACAAGGCACAAATATCTCTGATCTCCCTTGGTTACCTTTTTTCTCCTTGTTTCTGGAGTTGAAATGAGCTATTATTTTAGAATACAGGCTCTTTGAAGCATAATCTTTGCTTTCCTTTCTATTTGTCTGGTATCCACTACAAAAACAACCAGTAATTAATAATCTGATTGCCAGTTTAGGGAAATAAATCTGATGTGAACAGGTTCTTCAAAACAAATAACGGGGAATGGCAAGGGGATGAATATTGTAGTCATTCATCTCTGTTGAATTGTGTACTAATTATCTTCTTGGCTAAACTGAATGAGTAAATGACTTCATAATGTTTTTCCCCAAACACCTTTTCTTAGTAAAATGCCTCCTTCATGCTGCTCATTCACTGCAGCAGAGGCAGGCTATGGCTTATTTTTACATGTGGAGAGAGAGACACTCCAACGTGCTCTGTAATTTTGTGCTTTGTGCCTGGCATTTGTGCTGTGAAGCTGACTGGCCTGGGACACTGAGAGTCCTTCCAAGAGCAGATGGTTGTTCACATTAAATTCTCTGCTTCAAACTAGTATTTAAAAATTGCATTTGGAGTTCTGGAAAAATCTCCTCTTTGTATTCATTGACTTGGGGGTTAGTGAATCACTGTGAAAGTAGCCCATTGTGCTAATCTTGGAGCTCAGTTGTACCTCTTGAAAATTCATATTGCTTTAAAATCAGAATTTTAAAAAGCTCCTGTCTAATGTCACTTCTTGAAACTAATGGCTCTTTAATCCTATTTCTAGCTCAAGGCAACTTTAAGGGTTGAAGAGTCTTTTAAAAGTACATGATTGGCACAAGTTAGGTTTGACTCTAATTTTCCAACACCCAATCCCTAGGGATTTGATCCCAGCTTCAGAGCTATTCTGCCCATCCTTACTGGAAAACAAATGGAGGGTTTGCAATCACAACTTCACTTTCTTGGGGGAAGGAGGAAGTTTTTCATCCTGGTGTTTCATTAGCAGCGAAATCCCTGCCGTTTCTTCATATTGTGGATAATGAGAAGTTCTGTGTGTGGAGAAGAGATTGTCTGGAGTGGAATGGGCCCTGTGGGTGAGTGCTGAGTGTTCGGTGCTGCCCAGGCCCTTCCTGAGCAGGTTTGCCCTGATTTTCTGCCTGTGCTGGTTCCCCAAGTTTTGCAGTGAGCAGCTGTGGGAGGCAGGTGGGTTTGGAGTGTTTTGGGGCTGTAGTTTGGCCCTGTCATTACCTATTTACTCCTTATTATGGCTTTTGGAGCTGATACTCCCCAGCCTCTGTGTTTATCTTTCTCCCTGGGTGTATTTCAATAAAAATGTCATTATTTGAAATCATTGACACTGCTGGTTAAAGAGACTGAATTCCATCATCTATTGTCCTGTGAAATGATCCATTAAAGATAAAACTGCAGGCACTTGATAAAGGTTCTTTCCTGGGAACAAGGAGCTCTCTGATCCCTGTGTGATCTTATCTCCAGAGCAGTGTTTGCATTCCTGGTTCGAAGGAGCCACAACAGAAGGGAATAGGAGAGGCAAGCCAGAGGTTTTCCTTTCCTAACCATGATCCCGAGAAGGGAACCAGGATATTTCTAGCCCATTCAGTGTGGGCCAACCTCAGATTTGCTGAGGAGAAGGAGAAAGGGAGTTGATTTCTGTATTTTAACGAATTGTTGGGAGAGAGGGATGAAGGGAGGTTAAATATGGAGGAAGGTAAAGGTGAGGAAAAGAGGTGACCATGGAAGGGAGGTGACAGTGCTATCAACAAAGGAACAATCAGTTTTTAATGTTGAAATGCCTGTTTTCTTTTCCCATTCAGGCTGCAAAACAGCTTAAACATAGTGTTGGACAATAGGAGTTGGACTCTGCTCCATGTGAGTCCCTTCCAGCTCCAGATATTCTGGGATTCTAGGATATTCTAGTGTGGAAAACCCCACTGTTACCCTGAGCTTTGCTCTGACGCACCGAGGAGATGTCATATAATAAATGTTTTACCTTGTAGAAAAATGTGGCCTTAGAAGCAGGATCTGAACTTTGCAGGGAGGGACCATCCTGTGTTAGTGGTGGTTCTTAATGGTTCTGCTGGGTGATAAATATTCCTGATGGACGAAGGGTTTTCTTTGGAGGCTTTGCTGCTGTCATGGGGGCTAAAGATGTTGAAGGTCAGGGTTCACGTGCTGGGTTTACGGACACCCTTTGTCTTACAGAGACTGAAATAGCAGCTTTTCATTCTGCCTGTCGTGGCTGAGAGCAGGTTGGCATTTGAATCTTCAAAGGGTCAGTGTTCTTGGCACAATTAAATCTGCTTTGAAGACAGATAACTCACCCCAGCTTGACACACGGGCGTGGGCATTTTAAATGTGCTGCTCCCGTTCTGTTTCTGTTCCTTATTCCAGTAATTATGGTGTGTTACACTGCGTGGGGCCTGCTTGGGCAGACCTTGTGCAGATGCTGTGAAATTAAGTTTCTTACCTTCTCACAGGAATGGGGCTGAAGTGACATTTCCAAAGCCTTGTGGCTGAACCTCGTCCTGCCCACGGAGCCCAGACTCCCGGGGAGTGGGGGTGTGAGATTTGGTGAGCTCGTCACTGCTGGATTGCTCTGTGTTGGTGTGAGAGAGGGTAAACGAGCTGTGGAACAAGGTCTCATTATCAAAAGCTCTGCCAGTGACAGCTGGAGCAGGAAAAGGTCTTGGAAGCTTTGGGGGATGTTGGATGAAAGGACAGGATGCTCTGGTCCTCGCTCAAAGGTAGTGATGGCTTCAGGTGAGAAAGATGCCTCTTAAACAGGGGCAAACSAGGTATGGGCAGGCCTTTGCTATGGGTCAAGGTTTTAGTGTCTCCTTGGCCACTGGAAGCCAACACTGAACTGCACCCCCTTTGAAGAAGCAGCACTGAGGGAGAACCTGAGCTACACTGGAAAGTCCCTGAGGAGCACCTGATGCTGGAAGCTGTCCCTGCCATAGTGAATTCCCTGTTACATCATTCCTTAATGGCTTCCAAAGAGGTCCCTGGATCCCAGGATGGCCTGAATGCTCGTTTTTACTGACACACTTGTTTAATTCTTAATTCACAAGACATTTGCTTATTTATTCTCATTGTTCCTGATAATAATTCTAAGCCATTAGAGGGGAAAATTGTATTCAGAAATGCTGTTTCACACTTTATTTGTTTGATGATTTAGAACGATAGAAAATAGCACATTTGCTGGCTTTTATAGTCTGATAATTATCCACATCCATCAAGCCCCATTCCAGGGGAATAAACAAAACACCAAGAAAATCAGAGTATTAATGACATCCTATGATGGCAAATAGGACAGAGCTTTCTTTTGTGTTAAGGATAGAGAGGGGACTGTCCAGTTAAAACTTACCTTGGGAAGGAATTCCTCCTTGGAGGAAGGCCCTGGCACAGGCTGCCCAGGGAAGCTGTGGCTGCCCCATCCCTGGAAGTGTCCAAGGCCAGGCTGGAAGGGGCTTGGAGCACCCTGGGATAGTGGAAGGTGTGCCTGCCCATGGCAGGGGGTGGAACAGGATATTTAAGATCTCTTCCAACCCAAACCATTCTGGGATTCCATGATTCCATATTAACAAAAGCAAGCTACCACTCCAGGGAGATCATTTTCCAACACATTTATAGATTTGGGGCAAAACCTTCTGGACCTGTGACCCTGACTCAAGAACTCAGAAAATTACATGGAAGTAGAGAGCAGAAATGCTGGAATTAGGTTTCATGAAATAAGTTTGGAAGCTGAGAGTCTTTCCCAAAGAACAGCAAGTTCTGTGTGTGTACAAGTGGTACTTGATCCACTTCAGGGATTTTCTGTTGTTTTGGTGGAAAGTAGAAAAAGGTAATTTAAAAGGCTCAGTATATTACTCTCAGGTTGTTGACTTCGGGGTAAGATGACATTTGAGTCATAGAACTATAACTTTTTTTCTCTTGAGCTGGTTTTTTCTTTCCCTATTCCGTAAATCTCGTGCTCCCTGGCAGAGCAGCAGCACATTATTCCTGCTGTAATCCCACAAACTGCTGAGTGGCAGGGTTTTGGGGGAAGCCTGGCCCTTTGTCTTGGTCACCCACTGCAAGGCTGACCCTCAGAGTACACAGAAGGTCTCCTGACTGGTTTGCCAGCCCAGTTCCTTGGAAGTTCGATTTATCCTCAGCCAGCTGCTGGTTTAGCACTGTGGGCATGAACTTCCCTTTTCCTGGGGACCAGGCTGAGCCAGAGGGACAGGTCCTGCCCCGGGAGCCGTGGCTCCAGGCCAGTGTTCCCAGCCCTGCTGGCTGTTGAAGTCATACCTATAGGACAGGAGAGTATTGGATGTGCTTTCCCATGCACAGACCCGTGGGTTGTCTGTGGAATTCAAGTTTTGCAGTGGAGCTGAGCCCTAGCTGTGGGCACGGTCACAGATTGTGACTTTTGTCCCCAGCAGGTGCCCGTGTGTGTGTGCAGTGGGAGCAGGGCTTGGTGCCACCAGAGGCACACGAAGCCAGCCCTCCGTGGGTGTTTATTGCTCCATAACTGCACTCCTTTCATTGCAGCAGTTTTTAAGCTTTCCATTGTCGTTCTGCCTTGTAATCAATCATTTTCTGTGTAGATTGAGCTCAGTCTGTGCCATACGTGCAGGAGCCTTCTGTTTCTCTTCCTGGTTTTAAGTAGCAGCCCAAATTCTGTCTTTATTGCGTATCTTTATGTAAATCACTCAGATCTGTGAGCATAACTTAAAGCAGAATTTGACCTACTTTTAATTCTCTTCTGCAGTTAATATTTAGAATTCCTAAGAATAAATGCAGAGGGATGTGTAGGCTCTGCCTCTCAAAGACTGGCCCAAAGAAAAAAGTTAATTTCTAAAATTGGAGTCAGCTGATTACCATTCTGTGCTGGGGTATTTTGATTTGTATATTATTACATGTAGTTCTTTTTTATAAGCTGGAAATTCCTCCTTTCTGGCTGGTTTCTATCCAAGCAACTCTTTTTTCTTTGTCTCTCCATGGGCTGTTCTCTAAAGCCTCGCTTGGCTTTTTGCAGGCTGCAGTTTCAGATAACACAATAACCATGTTCCAATGTATTAAACTTTTAACATCCTCAAGATTCAATTAATCTTATCTTTACAACTCCCAATTACAGGCACTAATTAAGTGAAGGTTGCATTGTAGACTGGGGATATTACATTAATCATCAGCAGCCTTGTAGCCATAAATTAGTTCTTTCCCAATCCTTCAGCATTTTTCCCAGAAGGAATGGAATGTCTCATTTCCCTGTTTTAAGGGACATTAATCCCACAAAGGAGCTTTGGATCGGGATTAGTTTTATCACATTTATGTAAGTGATGAATGGTCTTTGTAAAATAAAAGCCACTAGCTTTGTCCCAGACAAATGAAATTGAATTGTTTGATAATTACGCAATTTAAGGCACTGTCAAACTTTGGTCAGGGGATGTTGGGAGTCCATCGCTGCATTTATTATTTTACAAGATTAGGTGCTACCTAGTGTTTTGCCTGAAATTTTGTTTAAGCCATTGGTTGAAATCAGCTTAGTGTCTAAATCCTGGAGCACCCTGTGTGTGATTTCTGTGCTGTGTTATCCTCCCCCCTGCCAGGCCAGCTCAGGTGTGTTTGGTTGTGTAACCCAGGTTATGGCTTCCAGCTGCTGCTCCTCGCCTTGCGGTTCTACACGTGAGAACTGAGAAGTTGTCTGGCTGAAATCCCCCCAAACTGGGTGCATTTTGAGCTCCCACCCTGAGCAGAGCGATGCTGGGCACCTGTTGTTGAGCTCCCTCCTGCAATATCCTGTTCTGAGCTTCTTGTAATGAGACAGGATGGGTTTGACATCTTTATTGGAAATAGCAAAAATAATGCATTTTTTATTATTCGCTTTGAAGAGAAGTTATAGCTGGCAATAAATGCCATTCCCACAAATGTAAATTCTCAGAATTCTCTGTCACAAAAAGCAGGGAGAGCCATATTTAATTTGCTGCAGAGTGTAACCAATGATTTACAAATTTCCATTGGCAATATTATTGCGTGTCGTCATGTTAAACACGTTTAAATGTATCCTGGTATTCAGTTCCCTCCTTATAACCTGAACACATAAATCTTTCGTCACCTGGGTTTTGCTCCTGAGAATATCGTGAACTTCAAAGCACTGAGAGAACTAACAGCTTTTGGGAAGAAAAAGAGCCAGTTGATACTTCCCTGATTTTAGTGTGTGATGGGCACACACAGCCCTGTGCCTGTGACCTGGGGGACTTCAGGCAGGTGATTGTTTTTCCAGAATTATGTTCAATAATTTGCACCCAGAAAAAATTTCAATCAAATTCTTTTGCACTTTATTTACCCCTAATCTAAGAAAACTGTCTTTAAGAAGTGTAAAAGTTGTTCTCTACACTCTTTAATTATGTTTTCCTCAGCAGACCCTGCATTTTCATTCACCTCATCAAGAAAATTACTGAATATTTTAATTCCTTTATTTCACATCGAACAATAAAATCCAGCATAGACAAAAGGATTGAGCCATGACTGCTTTGAGCTGTGGTGAAGAATTTACTGTTTTGAATAAAATGAAAGCTATTTAAAAAGAAAAAGGTTATATTATTTTGCTGTAGATATTCCAAAGCACACAGACCTTCCTTCACCTCTTTTCAGCCCATCCAACGTTTCTTGCTTGTTAATATTTAGCACAATTTTATTTTGCAGCTATTTTCCCAATGGAAAACACACCTGCTGTTCCCTGTACTGAGTTATTTCTGGGGTTTCCAGTGCTGGATCATCACTTTGTCTTCTCGATTTTCCTTGTACCTTGTGAAATCTTGTGGTGGTGTTTGAGAAAATGGCAGGAAAATAACACACTTCATATAACATGTCTAAGGACTTTTATTAAAATGCTGTTTTTCTTCCATAGATTGTGTGTTACTGATGCCTTTCAGACGTATCAAATTTTGGTTATATTGCCAGCCATTGTGTGCTGTGCTGAAGGTTATCACCCCATTTAGCCTTTTTCTTTCACTATTTTTACATTAAAGACTGATTATTTTGATGTTTTTCTCTGTGTTGCCTCCTCCCAGGTATGCCATTCCCCCGGAACACGGCAAGAGGCTGGAACGGCTGGCAAAAGGTGAGCTCTGGCTTTTTCATGGATTGATAAAGAGCTGACATTGACCTGGCTGTTACTGATGATTTCTGCAGGAGCTGCTTGAGGATTCTGCTGTGTTGGTAGAGCAGCTTCAGAGCCAGAAGTCTTGCCAGGGAATTTTCCTTCCGACTCTTCCCTCAAAGCTCGGTCTCCTCACACGCTGTAACCTGAACTAAAATTCCTTGAAAAACCCTTGAATTTTGAGACATTGAGGCCAAACCCTCCCATGTCTGGGCAGTGGGTTTGACCAAAGAATCCCACAATGGTTTGGGTTGGAAGGGGCCTTAAAAAGGGTTTCATTCCATCCCTGCCATGGGCAGAGATACCTTCCATGTGTGTCCACCTTGCTCCAACCCTATCCAACCTGGGACCTGGAACATTTCCAGGGATGGGGCAGCCACAACCTGTTCCAGTGTCTCACCCCCTCACAGTAAAAATTTTCTTCCTAATATTGAACCTAAATTTCCCCTTTCCATTTGTACCTGTTACTCCTTCACCCTATAATGACACATTCTGTATTTGGCTGTTTTCCTTTTATTTTACCCTCATCCTCCTTTATTTTTCAGTGCAATAAAGATCATATTAAAAAAAAAAAAACAGTGAAGGGAAGGGAAAAAGAAAATGGAGGTGGGGGAAGGCAGTTTTGGTTTGAGCTGTGGCAAACTCCCACTTCTCAAGCTTCAGGGAGTGTGTCTGGTGCAGAAATATATATTTTTTAATTCATTGATGTTGTTTCTATTTTTGTTCCCTTGCAAATGTTCAAGAAGCTGCCCAGCTAAAAAAAGCTGCTGGCCCAGAATAATTAACTCCAAATCTCCGTGGTTGATCTCCAGTGAGGCAACTGGAGTGGTTTAAACCTGCTGGTGAAGGTAGAAGCAGGCAGGAAAATCTGGAAGACTTCTCTGATGCAAAAGAATAGGAGTTCTGATACTGATTTCCCAGAAAATAGGCAAATTCCTGTAATGCCATTTCCTGCTGACAGTCTGACTGTGTCATACTCAGTAGGAAAGGGGAGGRTGTCAAGGGGAGCAACTGATTGCGTGGGATAAATGCAGAATAACTGGGGATGAATGTCTTAGGGCATGGTGGTGGTGTTTTCCTGGGCACTGAGCTCCATGATCCCTAAACACAAATAATATTGGAAATGGCTGCTCAGAAACATTGCATTTCAATGCTACAGCTCAGTCATTTGCCAGGTTTTAATGGATGAAAAAAGTAATTTTTATAAGAAGTCAATCACTCAGATGACTTGTGTTCTGCAGACTCTGAAATACCACTCCAAATCTGACAGCAGCAATAATAAGTTTCTTGCTGTTTGTAACTAATTTTTACGGATGATCAACTTTGAGGCACAGGGATGGGTTTGTGATGTAAAACCAGGAGCAAATTATCAATGCTCTGGTCTTTATTTTAGTTTTGTGTTTCTGGAAGCTAGGGTGGGTGATGATTTAAGCCTACCAGGAGGCAATATTGCTGCCTGGCCATTCCCCCTGTCCTGGACATCGGTGGGGAGAAGTTTACTGTGGAGAAATGAGTGTGCAATTAATATGGAAAATGAATAGCTGAACTGTAAATGGGCTCACTGGGAGAGCCATGCAGCCCATGGAGAGAATGTTAATGTGTTGCCATGTTATTGGTGCTAATCACTTAAAATGTGCTTCTTTATTAGTGGCTTTAATGAGAGCCACTTAAACTGTGCATTAAAAAGAGGAACTGCAGAGAGGGACGACAGACTGGGTAGCAGACAGTCATAATTTTAATTGAAATGCTTTTAGTACAAAAATATAAGAAAACCTGGAACCCAGTAATCCTTTTGACTTTCTGAAACCCCTTCCATTATGTTTCATCAATTAGTTTTGTTTCCAGAGCTTGGGTTATTTGTTTTCCTAGCCGGTGATGGGTTTGAGTCCCTATAAACACAGTTTTGTTATTGAATCACCCACTTGGAGGGAGACACATGATCTTAAAGAAATGGGGTTACATTGACTGAACTGACATTGAGGGGTTTGGTCAGTGTTTGCCACTATTTTAGTTTTCTTAATTATTTGTGATTTGTTTTAATAACTCAGCGTGGATCTTGGGTAGAATTTAACACTTAATGGTGTCGAGGTGCTCCCTGGGTCAGGTCCTGCTGCCTCTGCCACTTGTTGGTGACCACTGTGAACATGTCCCTCCTGGTACTGGGATGGAGACGATTCCTTTTCTTTCTTTTCACTGAATATTAACATTTTTTTCCCTTTAGGTAGTGATATGTTGGGCAGATTGCTCTGGAATCTAACAAATTGTATTATTTCCCCAAGAACAGTCCAGCAGCCCTGTAGTGATGTCTCTGCTTTGGATGTCTCCACAGGATTTTTCCCAGGAAGCTCTCAGGGATGTGATGCTTTCCTCCGTCACAAGATGACCCTCATTTCTCCCTCCATCCTGAAGAAATATGGGATTCCCTTCGACAGGGTACGTGCCAGGGATGCAGGGAGGCACTGGCAGGTTGTTGGGAGCACAGCATCTCTCTCCTGAGGAAACAATTCACCACGAGCCACTGGGGAGAAATTGGCTTAATTTCCACTTGCATTTTTATGCTGAGTGCCTCCCATCGATTCAAACCAGGTCTGCCTGGAAAAAGGAGGATTTGGGGTTTGGCTGAGACACTGTGAAGGGAAGAAAAGCTGTCACTGAACAAACCCTGGCAATCAGGGAGCCTCTCAGGTAGACAGGGACGAGATAATAAGGCTTATCAATAGGAGCGAAACTCACTGGTGATTCAGGAACACTTCTTTTTTTCCTTGTGGATCCAGTATGAACCCAAACTGGAGCTGGACGTGCTGGCTCCCTGTTGTGTAAGTGTTCGTGCTGCTCTAAGCCTGGAAGGATCCCTGAAGCTCTTAAGCCCTGATTTGAAAAGAGGGGTCATGTTTATTTGGTATGATCGTTTTAATGTGCTTATTCTCAAAGTCTTGTGGCAAGAAGTAAATCTCCTCAGCCAAGTGTGGTTACAGGGATTTGTATCTGTGCAGAATCAGTCAAACTGCTGCTGCTGCTGCTGCTGCTGGGTGTTCCCAGCACATGGAGCCAGACCTGCCTGTGGATGTGGGAAGTGTCAAAGAATGCCTGCTCCAAACTGATTTCATGGAATCATGGAACGGTTTGGGTTGGGAGGGACCTTAAAGCCCATCCAGTCCCACCCCCTGCCATGGGCAGGGACACCTTCCACTATCCCAGGGTTCTCCAAGCCCCATCCTGAAAGAGTGGCTTTTGAAGGAGGATCACTGTTATTCACAAACAGTGAACAAGTGCCATTTTTCCTGAGAAATAGAGATAGGATCCCTTCATCTGAATTCTTGGCAGTTTTCAATGAAGTGAATAGGCAGCATTTATAAATCTCTATAATGGTGCTCTGGAAAAAAAGGAAACAGATCAATACTAGGGCTTTTTAATAATTAAAAATGTGTATTTCTGTAATCTCCTATTGATTTCTCCATTTATTCCTCAAGAGCTTGCAGAAGTCAGTAAATTTGGGGCTTTCTCCATGAGTGGCAGTTTGTGCTGGCTTTCCTTCAATAGTTATTACTTTTCTGCATGGCCTATCCATCATCTGGAGTGTTTTCTAATTTATTGTGGGATAATGTTGACAGCAGTGCCATGGACGATGTGGGCTTGAAATGGAGACACCAGGATGTGGATTCACTGACAGAAGCATAATCTTTCCATCTTCTGAAGCCAGCAGAGTGGCACTGCTGGGGTTTGTGGAGGGGATGGATGCAGGATGCTCCGTGGGGCTGGGTGCAGGCTGCACTTCAGCACCTCCTCCAGAAATCCTGCAGGAGCTTCTTGTGTATCACAGCAGCTTTTAGTCTCTCTTTCTTAAATTATTCTTCTAATGTTAATGACATCAGCAAGTTCAGATGTTGGCCCAGCCAAGGGGAGAGATGTTTGAACTTCTGTCTGTTTACATTTTCCATTTGGCCCCACGCTTGTGTTTGGAAGTGCAAGTCCTTTGGAATCTCTGGGCTCTGAGCTGCTGGGGTGTGAGTTATGGCTGGTGGGAAGGAATCCAAATGGAATTGCTCGGCCTGTGATGGCTGTGGGAAGTCTGTCAGCACTTCTGGGTTGGAAAGACAGGGAAGGTCAAGCTTTGCCTCTGCCATAACCCATGGAAGGGAGGTGCTGCTGCACGAGGGGCAGCTCGGCTGGGAGTCGCTCCCATGGTTCAGGCCATGCTCTTAACAATTAAATTCCTTTTTTCCCCAATGGTTTCTCTGCATAGGATGTAAAAAGAGGATTTTTTAGAAGCATCACAGATTGATTGGCCTCTGGTTCCAGCTGTGATCTGTAGAGTTCAACCCTTATTAATAATGCCCATAATGCTTATTGCTGTTTTAATTTTATTAAAGTGGAGTCACAGACTGGTTTGTGTTGAAAGGGACCTTAAAGCTCATCCAGTCCCATGGGCAGGGACACCTTCCACTATCCCAGGTTGCTCCAAGCCCCGTCCAACCTGGCCTTGGACACTTCCAGGGCTGGGGCAGCCACAGCTTCTCTGGGCAATTCCCAAAGCAGACAAAAGATGGGCTGTAATTTTTAGAGTGTTTGACTTCTGGGTGAACAAGTGGGAGTGATGCTGATAAATGTGAGTGGGGAAATAAATACAGGGAAAGGCAGGAGGTGCTTCAGAAGGACCCTGCCATGCAGAGGAGGGAAAACCAGTGCTCTTGGCTCCTCTGGCATGGTGGTGGGAATGTAGGTTTGGACTTGCCATGAGTCAGAGTGGTCATCTCGAAGGATTTATTGATCTTTTGCAATGATGCAGCCTGAGACCCTTTTGTAACTGAAGCCTGTAAGTCTAAATAGTTCAGATCATGTGACCCCTTCCATCCACTGCACTGAGTTTTTTCCTTAAGAGAAATACTTGAGTATTCCTGCAGTTCCCCAGGAATTGTTCCAGGTTTAACCCAGAGCTGGCAATGACTGTTCTGCCGACCCTCCAGTGGAAAGAGATTTAGTCAGTGGGGTTTTTAATAGGTCTCTGTTCTCAAGCTGCTGCATTAAGTGACCTGTGGGGTGTCTCCTCCTTTTTCCTGTGTTTTTCAGATCACCCAGGAAGCTGGGGAGTTTATGATCACATTTCCTTACGGTTACCACGCCGGCTTCAATCACGGCTTCAACTGTGCCGAGTCGACCAACTTCGCCACTTTGCGCTGGATTGACTACGGGAAAATGGCAACACAGGTGGGGTTACCTTGGGGTGGGGGCTCCTTATTCCTAAGGACAGCATGGAAAATGCCGCTGCTTTTCACTGTCCCGCTTTGCTGCTTTTGCCCCTGGATAATTTGTTTCGGTCTGAGGGTGTAGGAATGACTTTCTGAAGTGCTGCAGGTTCCATTCACCTTGGGAACAGGTTGTTTTGGGGTTGGTAAATTGGAATTAGTTTTCTGATGCATCCAAACTGCATTTCACAGTGAACGAGGTGACTGATGTAACTGAATGCAACTCATTAGGTACACACCGAAGGGGAAGGAATAAGCTGGAAATACTTCTAAGCTTTAATAAGACTATGGTAATAACATTCTGAAAATACCTGAATTCCTCGAATCTGTGCACTCAGTTAAGTTTGGAGAGGAGACTCATGCTGAGGTGACTTTGTGTGGTTACTTCTCATTAGGGCAGATTTCTGGTGTGTTTTGTTACTTTGGTTTTGTGACAACACTCGTACTCCATTCTCCTGGTGTGAAGTTTGGAGAATAACTGATCAGCAAAGTTCATTCAATAGAATCTGGGAAATTTTGGCATGGGCAGGGACACCTTCTACTAGCCCAGCTCGCTCCAAGCCCTGTCCAGCCTGGCCTTGGACACTTCCAGGGATGGGGTTGTACATTTGAATTTGTTCTGGAGTTAAAGGGATGGTAAGAACAACCTTAAACCATAAGAGGCCTCACATCAGTGTCAAGTGTCTGAAACTCCAAAAAAGCCAAGCAACCTTGGTTTAAAAATGTAAAAAATGGTGTTCGTCTGCTGTGACCTTGTAAAGCAGGTTTACGTGTAGTGAGTGGTCATGGTATTACACCCCAGAAAATGGGGTTTATCATGGAAATTCAGACAGACCCTTAACTACAACAGAGCCAGCAGGCACCACTCGAATATTAAAAGCAATTTTGGGTTCAGCCATGTGTTCACAAACAAGTGACATTTGGGAAGTGCAGTTTTAGATGGAGCCTCCATGCTTACATTGTTAAGCAACGTAGCGTGAAATTACTGAACAAGCAGCGGCAGAGCTCGGAGCAGATCTGGGGACAGAGAGTGGAAGTGTGCAAGGAGACGCCCAATTTATTCCCAGTGCACTCCGTGGCACTTGTCTGTTCTGAGCTTCCTGGTGAATATTGCTCTAAACCACGTGTTAATTCACCCTGAGGTGCCTGACTGGGGGTCCCAGCTGAGGTGGGAATTTGTTACACTGTGAGGGCAAGGCTTTGTTTAAATCTCGTTTGAAGCTGAGCAGGGACTTAAGGAAGTATCAGCTGAGGGTGCCTGCACCTCTGAGGGGAGAGAATTCCTGGAGAGAGACAACAGGAAGGAATTCTTCCCTGTGAGGGTGGGGAGGCCCTGGCACAGGTTGCTCAGAGAAGCTGTGGCTGCCCCAGCCCTGGCAGTGTCCAAGGCCAGGTTGGATGGGGCTTGGAGCACCCTGGGATAGTGGAAGGTGTCCCTGCCCCTGGCAGGGGGTGGGACTGGATGGGTTTTAAGATCCCTTTCAGCCCACACCATTCCACGATCCCTAAGTGTGTGATTCTTAGTTAACTACTGCAGCTTTCCTATATTTAAAAAATGGCTTTATTGATTTATATGCTCTCAGGCACAATTAGTTTATCCTTGCTCACATGCAGGCAGGTTTGAGGGGTTTTTTCCTATCATATACTCATTTATAAAGTTCTTGGGAGCTCTGAGCTGGGCAGAGGCTGCAGGCACCTGCTCTTCCTGCACTGAACCAGCTCCCGGGGGTGATTCTCTCCTTTCCTCGGGTTACCAGCACAGCTCTCTTGTCCTGCCAGCACTCAGGAGACTGGGGACAAGGCAAGGTTCATAATTAGCCAGTTGTAATGTTCTCCTGGACATTATCCTGGGGAGGAGATTTGGATTCTGTTCTGCTGAGAGCTGTGTGTGTCAGTGGTGCAGTGGAAGGGAGGAAGGTAATGGTTCACCTCGGAGAGCAGAGCTGTGCTAATTGCCTGCCAGATGGGTGCAATGTTCTGCTTCCCACAGAGAACCTGCCTGGGCTGCAAAACTCCACAATCACCAGCCTGAAGTGTAAAGATCAGCTCCTGAGACACTGGTCCTGCTCTAATTGTAGAACAAGTGTCAGCAGTAGCAAAAAAAAATAGCAGTGGCTGCAGAATTGTGTGGGAAACTAATAGTGGGTAAATCCACTTGTACCTTTAACTTTGTGACCAGGATGGACAGATCCTTAAAAGTTCCAGTGGAAATTGGTTTGGTGAATACAAAGTGAATAAACTAAGCTGTCCTGTTTGGTTCCAAGCTTCTTGAGAACGTGGTGTGAGGTTTTGGAGTCTTTCTTTCCTTGGTTTTTTAGTTAGAATAGATGCTTTTGCCCCTTAGGTCTGATTTTCTGATCCTCCTGTTAATTGTTCCTCCAGCCTCAGTGCTGAGTGTGGTTTGTGACAGACAAATGTCCTGTTGTGTCTCGTGATGTGCAGAAGTCACAGAATCTGCCCTCAGCAAGTGTCAGTCTCCTTAGATCCAGAGGAAGGGTATAACATCCTCCTTCGTGGCTGTAATTCTGTAGTGCTGCCCCACTGGGAGATGGATGTCCTGCCTCCAGCTGGACATTGTGCCCAGAAGTGTAAGAAATAACAGCTTTTTAACTGTTATCCCATTTATTGCCCATGTAAATGTCTCCATCTGTCCTGGAGGAGCCTCGTGTTGCAGCTGACTCCTTTCCAGCCAAGGTGACTTTGAGGCCAAGCACAGCTTGTCTCTTCCACCTGATCCATGGGAAAAGCTGTGGCTGAGCAGCAGATCTGTCAGTCCCTCATTTAGGGATGGGAGAGAGACCTGCTGCTGATCCAGGGGCTCCCCTGGATAATCCTGGTGTGCTGTCACCAGCTCTTCCCAAATGCCTGCTGGGAATTCATTCCAGCATTCTTTGCAGATCAGACTCTGGCAGGGAATGCTCCTTGGGAGGTGCAATCCTGTTTGACTGACGTGGGTGTCACTGTCACAGTGCAAAGCAAAAAAAGACCCAGAAGAAATGAGTTCAGAGGGGTTTTCACAGCACTGGAGATCCTGGCACAATGTTTCAGAGTCAGCTGTAATCCAAATGTTTGCTTTGGACTTCAACATTCCTAATTCAGTGATACAGCTGAGTAGGGATGGGTTTATTTGTATGTACTACAGTTAATGTTTGCCTGCATAGGCAGAGCTTAGAAATTAGGGAGAAATATTTCCCTTTGTTCTCTGTAGCTGGAGTTCCTCAGTCATTTCTCTTCCATTTGTCATATTTTTTTCTGTTTGGTTATTGAAAAAAGGTGCTGAAAGGCAGGGAGTTATAATTTTCATTCCTTACCACCTTTTTTTTTTTAAATTTCTTTTTATTTTGCACCGTGAGCCTGCAGTTCCTTTCTGCGTTCCTGGTTTTTTGTTTCTGAAAACCCTTGGATGCCACCACTGACAGCCAGAGGATTTTAAGAGCTGTGTCTTTGCCCAAACAACCCTTTTAAACCCAGGGCTTTCAGCAGAGTGCCCTTCCTCCAGTCGAGGTGGCCTGGGAGTCTCCTGCTATTCAAAAAGACCTTGTCAGAGTGTACAATTTTAGCAGAAATTCAAATCCCAGCTCAGCTTTTCTATTTCTTTGCCAAACTGGGCTGGAAATAAGTGGATGGGAGGGGAACAATTTCTGCACTTTCCTTTCAATTAACTGCAGCCACTCCTGGAGAAGGTCTGGGTTCCTGCTGGCTGCCACTTCCACCCCTTCCTTTACCTCCTGTTTGCTCCAGAGGTACTGCTGGAATTCTCTGTCTCAATATCAAATGGGGTCAAGCTGCCCTTCCTTCCCAAATCCTGCATTTTAGCTTCTGAAATAAGAAGCCTTCACCTCCTCCCAGGCAGTGTTCCCACAAAACCCTTCACTCCAGAGCACTCCTGCTCTGCTGCTCAGTCATTTGGGGAAGGGGAGGACAAGTTAAACTCTTCCGTTTGGATTTTACTGGTCTACCAAGAGAAGGGACCTTTTGGATCTCAGCCTGGGATCTTTACATAGTTTGTTGCTTCTAAACTTTGTCCTCACTCATTTTTTTCTGTACTATGTGTATAATACTGAAATGGTCTCCAATTTACACTTGGAATATCTGTGATTTATGGTTGTCTAGCATATAATTTTCCAAGTAAAATGGAAGCTTTCTTCTTACTATTCACATTTTAGTAGATTTTCCCCTTAATATGTCTGTATTTTCCAAGAAAATAAAACTTGTGAGGTTTTTGCAGTAACCTGTTGGATAATACTGTAAAATTGGTCCCCAAAATAAGGCAAATCAGAATTGTATTTTTGCATTACTTTGTGTCTATGCCTCAACTGACTCTAATTAGACCTTTTAAGCTTAGAACACATAAAAAAATCTATTATGAAATAGCATTTCCATAGTTTATTTTTGTCAGACATTCAAAATTGCTCTTTTACTCTAATTAGACCTTTTAAGCTTAGAATACATTAAAGAAATCTATTATGGAATAACATTTCCATGGTTTATTTTTGTCAGATTCAAAGTTGCTCTTGTACAAATTCTTCCACCTTTCTTCATACTTATTTTCTTGTATTATTTGTAAACACCCCTAATTCCCTGCTTTTGATTCTGTGCAAGAAAAAGGAATTTTTACAGCTTTTTTTCATGCTGAGGAGCAAAGGAGATGGTTGTTTTTTGGAAACTCTCTGGAAGCTTTGTTTTATCAGCTCTTTTCCAGGCTCCTCTTCTGACGTTCTGACTGGGAGGTTCTTGTCACAATTTTTGTCAATGAAGGAAGAACACTTAGGGATTATTTATTTAGCAGAATAAATGCCTGGATTTGTTAAGATTTCCAGGATTTCAGTCCTGGGGGTGCTGCTGGGTGGGGTGGCTGATGTCCCTGTGGATGGATGGGTGCCAGCAGCTCCTTCTGGCCTGGCCCTTCTGGGTGTTGGGATGGGTTGTTTAATTTGCTTAGGATGGAACAAGTCCCAGAGCATTTCTGTCACATATAAATGTTAAATACGAGAGTGGAGCAGGGTGACTCTGACTCCCCACTTGCCACTCACCCCACTCCTCCACCCCGGGAATCCTCCTGGGGCATTTTGGGAGCGTGGTAAGGAAGCRGGCAGGGAGGAATCGTGCCCTGCAGCCAGGGACAGGGGGAGTCCATGGAAATCTTTGCCTAATTGCTTTGTTTATGAAGCTCTGTGAAGGGTTTCCAGTGGGTTTCCTAATGAACTGGTTTGTTGTTGATGCTGGTAATTACCCTGGAAACAGGGGGTCAGGGCTCATCTTCCTTCCCACAAGCTTCCAGCCACCAACCATTAAACACACAAACTATTTAGGTTTAGGTTTTTCCTCCTCCTTCTCCTCAAAGTTTAACTCCTTGTTTACCTACAGAATTCCTGCCATTCATCTTTCAGGAGTGTACTTGGAGTGGCTGAGTGGAAGGAAAAGGAATCTGGAGCCCCAGACTGGTTTATTGTGTCCTGTTGGATCTCGATAGCACATCTGTAATATGGGAACAAACTGGATTGCTGCTGCTTAGGAGTGTTATATTGGGAGGACTTGTTTCTTCCAAAAGCTGAAACTCTCTGCTTTGTCCTGGAAATTTATGGGGAGAAGCTGAGGAGTGTTGTCTGTGTTGGCAAAGTGTGTTCCTGTAACGCAGTGAGTTTCTCAGCTGCCTTTCCACAGAACCATCCCTCTTTCCCAGGAATTTGCTTTTAGGCTTCATTGTTATGGAAAAGCAGATAGAAAAGCTTTAAGCAAAGATTTTGGTCTGGCATTTAATAGCTGAAAGAACTTAGATTTTGAACATGTTGGGTCCTGTGATGGATAAATTTCCATTAAGGCAAAGTGGGAGGCCCAGCTGAGTCTTATCAACTGATTTCATCTAAATATGAAGGTTTTTGCCATGAAAACCAGAGGTGTCAGTTTAAATATATAACTTTGGTGCCTATTTCTGCATAACGAAAAGGCTTATTTTACATTAACCTTTTATATGTGATGGAACTGGTGAGGTTCAGTAAAGTGTTAATAGCTGGGAATTGAAGGGAATATCCTTACAGAAGTGTTGCTGAAGGTTGAAGTTGAATGAGTCTGCATTTTTCCATATATCATTTGATTTTATGACTTCCAGGAGACAGTCATTTTATTTGACTGTTATTTTATATAGACTTATTTGTGTTTTTATGTTAAAAAATATTGCAAATAAGATAATGGTTATATATTCAATAGCCACAAATTTCCCACTATCAGTCTTGGACTTAGAATTGATGGGATAGGGCTCCTGATGTGGTCACATATTTTACCACAGGCTCCAAATTAGAGTAGCAGATAATAAAATAATAAGGAGAGGAGGAATGTTGGGGTTTTAGGTTGGAAATAGGTTTAATTGTGCATTTCCTTGCAGTATTTTTCCATGTGCTTGGGTTGCAAGTTGCCTTTGCATGTGCTTATGGTTAACAAAGCTATTATCTTATGGAAAAGGAGAGGTGAGGCTGGGAAAAGCCTT
Source organism: Amblyornis subalaris (assembly GCA_018881555.1). NCBI lineage: Eukaryota > Metazoa > Chordata > Aves > Passeriformes > Ptilonorhynchidae > Amblyornis > Amblyornis subalaris. The sequence continues at coordinate 1,326,549 of JACAXG010000155.1, forward strand.
CAGAAGGTGGAATAAGTGAAGTTCCTGCAGATTTGGTGAATATGGAAACTCTTGCCTTGTTGCTCTCTTGGGTCTCAGCTCCCCTGTAACCAAAGGACTGACCCTAAAATTGGGTTGATTTTTGGTTTGGTTTTTTTCCACTCCCAATTTCAGGGCTTGCAGTCGGTCCTTGGAGGTCCCAGTTATGAATATTCTGCTGTTGATTGTGTTGTTTGATCTGTGGCTCTGCCAGCCCTGCTGTTCCTAGGAGCCTGGGGTGGGGTCTGGCAGCCAGACTGGGAATGGTGGAAGAGAGAGGGGAAGGTGTTGGATGAGATCTCAGAGCTCCTGGAATTTCTCACCTGTCATTTTGACACAACAAAATGTTTGTGTTGCACTTTAGTCCTGGGCTGTGCTTTGGGTGATCCTGTCACCCTGAAATCCTTCTCAGGGCTATTGATCCATAGGAATTCTGTGAATTCCTATGGAACTGGGGCTCTGTGGCTCAGTTTGCCTCACGTAAAGGAAATGAGGTTTCATATCTCTCCTTAGTGGTGGTATTTTAGTGTTGACATGTTCATCTTTATTTTTTTTTCTATAAAGTTTAATAATAGTGGAATATAAAAGTGTTAGAATTTGAGGGAATATGGGAGGATATATTCTGCAGAAAGTGGGATAGGGATAGACAGAGGTGGGGGTGTAGGCATAATATCTTTTAGGAAATACATGTGTTTATGACCACAATTAAATACTTTGAAAGAAATACAGCTCTGTGTATATGGAAGGGGGAAGGCAGGGTGTGGAACTGGAGATCATTGCCAGGAAACAACCTTCCTGGTTTTGTCCTGCTGTAATGGAGCAGAGCAAGGGATTAATTGCAAAGGCAAGTTCTTGCCCTTCTCTACCCTCAGTCTCCTCCTGATCTCCCCCATTCTCCCTCTCCCACCTCTCACACACACACAAGAACATTCCCTTTTCCAGCTGTACTGGAAGCATCAGCAGGATCTCATTGCTGTCTGAGGGGAGGGTATGGAAAAATATCCTGGCCATGCTAGGAATGTGGCTGGGACACAACTGCAGCAGCTGAGGAAATATCACTGTACGGCCCGGAAGGAGCCCCAGAGGAAAGAGGCTTTGTAAATTATTCATGCTTGCTAGTGTGAAAGCAATAGAATTAAATTAAAATTGAAATATAAACATCCATCATGGTAGATTTGTGGAGAGAAAGGAGCTTGGCTTCTGCAGGCTGTGGGAGATGGAGGCCACGGTGCCAGCGCTGAGTCCCAGCCCAGCAGCATCCCCGGAGCTCAGCGTGGGGGTTCTCCAGGACTGGGGGGTGCAGCTGGGGGAGACTCTGGAGCTGCTGGTGGCTGGAGACTGCTCTGGAGACCTCTGGACCCCTGTGCCTCGGGGTTTGCTGGCTGGATTTGAAGGCATTGATGTGTCTGTGCTGCAGCCTGTTGGGTCCAGGTCAGGATCACAAAACAGAGTGTTCCCCTTTTAAGCCACTTTTCAGCCTCTGAGGAGGTCAATCCCCGGAGCTGTGCTGGGGATGCTCTTCTGTGTTCCTCTTTGTAGCACTGCACAGGTGCTTTTAAAATTTCTTAAGGAAGATCTGCTCAATCCCTTAAGCCAGGATTGATGGAGGTGGGAAGCTCCTGCCTGGCCTGGAATTGGAAGCGTGGGTGCCATCTGTGTTCCTGCCGTGCTGTGGCCAAATTGCATTTCCAGCCTTTCTGTCCTCAGCTATTTTTCATTAAATGAAGGGGGTTTTCCTGAAAGTGCCAGTCCATAAATGCTCCTTCCCACTTGGCACACTCGAGTTACCAACRCTGTCCCAGTCCCAGTCCTCGCACAATGAGGAACAGGAGTTGGAGGATGTGGGATGGTGGAGACCTGTACAGAAAGACTCTTCTGTCCCTCTTTCAGTGACCTCTCAACTACAGCCATAAATCTTTTAGTAATGGTGGTGAAAAGGGAAGGAAGAAAGGGGAGAAGCAGGTTTAACTTCAGACATTTCTACCAAGAGAATGGATAGAAGAGTTTTGAAAAGGTGTGGAGGAAGGGTGGGAAAAAAGCCCAAACCAGTCCTGCAAAGTGGCTCTAATTACCTCAGCATCAGCTTGGAGCTGAAAAGCAATTTAGTGCAAGCAAAGCTTTGCCCCTTAGAGCAGAACTCCCAACTGAGCTGTGGTTGCAGCCCCCGGAGGCACCTGGGCACTGAGGGGTTCCTGTGTCCTTTTCCATCCTCTACCTTCTTTTGATTAAGTTAAAAAGACTAATTCTTTCAGACTGGTATCAGTGTCCAGGGTGAGAATCCCCTTGCTACGCTCGGTCTGTTGATTCATCACAGCAAAGGGATCTGTCCAAGGAAAACCACCTGTGAGTACTCTGTGCAATGGCAAGGGTGTAATTCCAGGTTGGTTTTAATGAGCATATGCCAGCTGAAATGAAAAACGCACATTTCCTCCCACTTAATGGTTTAGATGCAGTTTATGGTTGTTGCAGTCTTTTATTTCTTCACTTCTGTACAGGATTGCTGAGCAGTCAGGATGTGGCATTATGAAGTTTAACTGCCCTGTTCTCTAGATTAGCCTTTGGTTCCTGTTAGGCTTTTCTGAGTTATGAAGTGATACCAATAATTCCTTTTCAGCCTGAAAACCTCTGCCAGAGAGAGGCTGGTGGAGGGACCGTGGGTTTGAGGGCAGGCTCTGGCCTGGGCTAGACCAGACAAAGTCGTGTCCAATGTGTCTAAGTCCTAATCTAAAGGATAGGAGGTGAGCAGTGCCAATCCCAGGAAGCTTTAGCTTGTTGGTGGGCTTAGAGGGAGAACCAAATCCTTGGAAACAGAGTCTTCAACTACCCTTGGAGAATGCTGGAGTGTCAGCTGGTTTTCCAGGAGCAGGTAGAGCCAATGCTTTCCACGGAGCTGAAACACCCACATATCCATCAGAGGGATTCCCAGCACTGACCCCTCCCAGTAACCCTCTCACAGCCAGCTGGGRGGAGGGTGAATTTGCCTCTGGAGAGAGGGCAGCTCTGCTGGGGAGCAGAGGAAGGCCCCTGGTGTGACGTGGGGGGGTCTCTTGCAGTGCACGTGCCGCAAGGACATGGTGAAGATCTCCATGGATGTCTTTGTGAGGGTGCTGCAGCCGGAACGCTACGACCTCTGGAAGCAGGGAAAAGACATTGCTGTCCTGGACCACATGAAACCCACGGCTCTGAGCAGCCCAGAGCTCGATGCTTGGAACGAGACGAAGGCAGAGCTGAAGGCGAAATTGCTTCGCAGGTAAAGACAGAAAGTACTTGTGTCTGAGCACTGCCTTTGGGTTTAACTGCTAAGGTTGCAAATGCTGCAATCCTTAATTTGAGAATTACTCCTCATGTAATCAGTCTGGGATAATGTGTCCCTCGTTGTTCTGTTTCTTTTCCATGTTATAGAAGCACATGTTTTTCAAACTGGGACACCGTGTGCCCCCCACATCTCATCTCTTATGCTGGAAGACAAAAAAAATCTATAGTAAACATTTAGAGCTTCACTTATCCGAAAGCAGGAGGGGAAAAAAGCCCATCAGTTGCAAAAGGGATTTTATGCATGCCTTTCTGTGCTTCCTTTGATCTTTGTATTAATTTTCTGCAAGTCTGTGATTTTTGTGTGTTTCAGCATGCTTGAATTGAAAATTTGGCATGCTAACCTTTTCCTGTTGGAATCTTGCTTTGTAGGATAGGAGATGAGGAAGAGGACAACAAACACCGGTATGTGACTTCCCTCAGCAACTTCAATCACCTCATTCTTTTTCCTGGCAAGTTTCTCAAAATAGTAACTCTGGGAGTGTTTTCCTCTGTGAATTTTTCATGAAAGCCCCCAGGAAATCTTAGGGCCTCGAGGTTCCTCAGGCTTGATCTTGGTTTGGTTTGGATTTCTGCGATCTCTTTCATCTCCAGAGAACCTCAACTGTCTCATGGCTCTTCTGGTTTTCACTCTTGAGTTCCTCTACTGGACTGGCAGGGATGTGTGATGGTAACTGGGTGTGGATAAAGGGAACTAGTCACCAAAGCTGATAAAAATGCTGCTGCTGACTCAAAGTGGGTTGTACTGGAGTGTTTTGGACATGGGCTGCTGGTGGGAGAACTTCCCTTCCTCCTCCAGCTTGCTTGAAGAATGAGATTTTAGGAACTTGAACCATCACAGGGCTTTAAAGCACTCTTTAAAGTGTGTGCCCTTCCTGATGCCTCCATATCCTCCTTTTTCCCCTTCATTCTCATTTCTGTTACCCAAGTTTAAAAACCTGATAATTGGTTGACAGCTGATTTATTTAAGCATTAGCAAAGAAGAAAGTAGCATATCAGTTAAAGTAGCATATCAGTTAACGTCTCTCTGTCTCTGTCACTGCTATTTGCCTTCCAGGACTTTCAGTTACCCAGTGAGCTTTGGTCTGGAGCTCTTCTGTTTCCTACATGGAATGATTTGTCCTTTATTGTTTTACAAATGCTGAAGTGGGAAAATGTGTTCCCACTAAGTTGCTGCAAAAGACATAACAAAGATGACATTTGGCAGAAGACTGACCTCTGCAATGTTATATTCCTGAAATGTTTTTTTCAGCTATTCCTGCTGTAGGGAGCTTCAGGAAAAGCAGTGTAACCTCGGAGTCAGAAGTTGCCATTTGTGCTCTCTGGGCAATGACTGAACTCCAGTGGGTCCCTGGGGCTGTTTCTTCCTCACCTGGAAGCTGGGAATCTCTTTAGTGCCTGTGGCTGTTAAGGGTTACTGATACATCTAATGCTTGCACAGTGTAAGGTACTGTATGAACACCAAGGATTATTTTCCCTCCCTGAGCCTAATACCCAGCAGAGGAGCCTCTCTCTCAATCTGAGCCTATTGCAAAAGATCCAGGTACTTTTTTTTTCCTTATCTGTTCAGTGTTTCCTGGATTATTTCAGCATTATCTCGAAGCAGTTTTGAAGCTGTTCAATACTCCTCAGCAGTACTTTCTCCTGTGCTTATGTCTTTCCAAGACATAATTTTACTTGAAGCCTGACTTTTCTCAGCAGGATGGAGGGATGGGATTCACCTCTGCCCAAACCTCTTCACAGTTGTAGCTACTTAATTTAAGTCACTTTGTGGTCTGTTCTTCAAAGAGTACAAACGCTGCTTTTTTGTCAGCTCTCTTGGAAAAATGGAGCTTTTAAACTCTGCAGAGAGGTGTTATTTCTTCTCTAAGGTCAGTCAGACTTAGTTACCTTGAAAAACTCTACTTTGTTTACTTTATGGCTTCAGCAAGAGATTGTTTTAGTCCAGTCCTCACCAGCCCATTTCTGGCGTGTGAATTCTGTCAGACACAGAACAGCTTCGCTTCTGGAAGTGCTCAGCCTTCAGCCTGTAGTTCTGGAAGCATTTTCTTTAAATGCTGAGCATTCTGCCTCTCTCCCCCACAACCCCCGAGTGAGAAGAGCACTGCAAAAAGGATCTTTTTTATCTCTTGTGAGTATAAAGCCTTGGACTGTAATTTTTGCCTGGCGTTTCCACACGCCAGGAATAAAACACACGTTGCTAAAACCAGCTTGTAACATTTGACTCCACTCCTCCTTCAGCTAGGGAAAGTTCCAGCTGCAATGGTGAAGTCTTACAGCTTTATCTTCTCCTCCCACCCTACTTCCCCCCCCCCCCAGCGAAGGTGTTTTTGGAATGTGGGTGAAGAGCAGAGCTGATCCTTCTGGGTTCAGCTCCGTGTTCCTGCTGGTGCCTGTCCTGCAGGTGTGAAGGCAGCAGCTCTTCTTGGAGAGCCACCATCTGCTCCGAGTCTGGCAATTAGACATCCCTGGGCATATGGATCAACTTGCTTTTCTAGTCATCACTCATCCCAGGTTGCGTTTTTTTCTCCCTCCTCTGTCAGTTTGAAGGCTGATTAAGGGCTCTTGACTCCGTTGTGCTCCAAATCTAATTAGCAGCTGAGTTTGTGGGCTCTGAGGATGGGGAGCTGCATTTCAGCTTTTCTAGACTTCGGGGCTGATGAGTACAGTGTGTTTCAGTCTTTGTCACACGATGGTGGATGTGAGGCCATAAGGAAAACGCTGCTTTCAACCAAAGAAAAAGCACCTTCATGCTGAAAATGGGGTAAAAATTGCAAGTTTCTGAATCAGTCCTTTTGGAAAAGGAGAGCTTGTTAGGCTTAAACCTGAAATTCAAGGAGCAATTTGACAGATTCTGTAAAAACTCTGTTCTGGGACTGGCTGGGATGGAGYCACTGGGATTTGGGACTACAGCAGTGCTGAAAAGACTGATGTTTTGGCTGTTGCTTGCACAGTGTCAAGGCTTTATCTTGTCCCACACTGGCCCAGTGGGACCTGGGGGTGGGTGAGAGCTGGGGAGGGGTCTCAGCTGGCTCCAAGTGGCCAAGGGGAAATTCTGTGCCATAAAATGTTATGGGGAGCAATAAAAACTGGGAGAGAGGAAGAAGGAGGGGTTTGGCTTCTGAGGTGGCTGTTTTTGGGGACTGGCTGGGCATTGCTCTGCCTGGGGAGGTGGTGAGTGGATTTCCTGTGCTTCTTTCTTTCTCTTTTTTTTCTTTCCTTCACCTATTAAACTACATTTGTCTTGACTTAGAAGATTTCTGGCTCTTGTTCTTCCAGTGTTCCCTCCCTGTCCCCCCTGAGTGGTGGGGAGTGTCCGTGTGGGTGCTTGGCTTCCTGCTGTTCCCAACCAAAAAAATCTTGTCTTGACTTCTGACTTTGCATTTCTCTTTGCATTGTGGCTCCTGTAATCTCTTGGCCTTAGTGGCATTGACTTTAAAAAGAATGAACAGCATGGCTATTGCCTCGTTAGTATTTGTCTGTTCTAATTAATATGCATATTTTTTAGTTAGATTTCTTCAGGGCCTTGGACCTGAATTTGCTGCTGAAAAATCATAGACTGCCTATTGATTTTGCTCTGAGCATTCATTATAGTGTGTTTTGGGGAACTGGCAGTGCTGGGTAATGTCTCAGAGCTGGGAGATGATGTTTTGCAGACTTCCAGCAGTTTGCCAAAGGGAAGCATGGACAGAATGAAAAGAAATAATGGAATGGAGGCAGAGGATGAAAGAGAGATTTAAACAAGTTTTCATCTGTATTTTGAAATACAAGCAAAATAGATTGAAAACACAATTAAAATCACTTTAACTGCAGCTTGTGAGCTTACATTAGTAATGGTAGGAAAAAGCTCTTCAGGAAACCCAGACAATTAATGGCTGCTGTGAATGGATCTTAAATGTTGTGTTATGCAAGGTTCATCTGTTCCCTTTCAGATATCTCTTTTGCCCTGTAGCTATTTTAGCTACCTTGTGTTTTCTCTCCAAAGAAGATCCTTTTGGTTTGTATTCAGCTTTTTAAGTCAGTGATGGTTTCCTATTTTGAAGGCTGTTCTTTTATGTCAAATCACACTTCTGTGCTTTTAGGTCTCACAGAAAAAGGAGTCAACACAGAAGACACAAAACAGAGGATCAGAAGTCTCTTGGGGATGTCATGGCTATTGAAACTGCCTTGGAAGATGTCAAAGTAAAAGAGGAGCTGAAAAGGGGGCCGGATCTGGAGGAAGAGGAGAGAAGCAAAGGGATGGAGGGAGAAGGTGAGGCCAGATCAGTGAAGAGCTGGGGCAAGCTCTAAAACACCTCTGTAAATAACTTGTCTGCTGCTGTTTATTTCTGCTGAAATATCAGCAAAGTTTTCCCCAATATTAAATCTCTGCTCACTGAAATATGCCGTCATTCACAGCAGCAATTGATTTTTTCCCTCTCTTTAAGGATTCAATCCAAATAGCTTTTTTGGCAGGGCTTGAAAATTCTATAGGCCTAAACTATTACAGGATTGTAAAAAAATATATATATTATGTGAGGAATATTTTGAATTATTTCGTAGAGAAACAAATAAATGTATTTTTGTGTCCTGCTCTGAAAAAGAATGATTTGTGCACTGCCTTGTGCAATTCATCTTTCCTCTTCCCCTCCCTTTGTTCCCATTTTTCACAGAGACTGAATCCAGTGAGCCTCAGTTTGGGTGGGATCCACAGCTGCTGCACAAGCCCCAGTTGGGTTTCTTCAAGTTTAGCTGGAGCAGGGAAGCTTTTCAGCTTCCTTTGCATGAAATATAAAACCTTTGCTGGAAGTAAAACCAGGCCATGACAACTCGCAATGCTTTAGGATTTCTTCTGCACGTTCAGTCCCAAGGCCTGGACACACCCATTGTGCAGGAGGCTCTTTCTGTGACACCTTTTTCTTGGCTGGGTAGAAAAGGTTGGAGTTCTTGCTGGGAAAAAGCTGCTTTTTCCCCCTAATGTGTGTGGTTAAGTGGTTGCTGTGTCTGTGACACACTCACTCCCTCTTGGAGGCTTCTCCAGCACTGCTTACAGTGAATTAATTTACATCTATTGTATATATCCATTATTTGTTTAGCATTTGGAAAAACTGATGCTGCAAACAGTTTAGAGAACCTCGACAGTGATCTTAAAGGAAATCTGTGGAAGCTCTGGGAAGAGAATTGAGGGCTTTGTTCGGAGTCTCCCAGGTAGACAGTGTATTTTCTCTTTTCATGGGAAATAAGGAGTTGGAGAACCATTGTTGCACAGTGCAGATACTTAATTTCTATTGCCCTAAGCCTGAAAGCATCAGCAGTGTGTTAAATTGTCTGCTCTTAGCTCTTGTACAAGTTTAACACCTGATGCTTGTAATAAATGGCCCGAAAATGCTGATTTTTCTTGGGAGACGAGAGATAAGTGACAAGGACAGATCTGAGATCATTAGAATGGCCAAGGAATAATAAAAACTCTGTTCTAGCTGAATAGCTTCCAAATCATACACTTCCACTACTTCTGAAGAACTCTTTAACTGTTAGCTCAGGAGGGAAAAGCTTATTTTCAGCACCACTGCAGAAGTGCCACTGGAGCAAACTCCTGCTTGGTGTGGCTGTTAGCAAATACTCAGCTTTCCTACTGCAATATAGCAATTAAATCCCAATGACTTCTCTAGTTTACCACATCCTGCTGTCTGCATTGCCTCTCACCAGTGTCTTAGGGTTTCATCTTGAAAAAGAAAACAGCATTTGTTTGGATGGCCCTGCTTGTGGCAATTCTGCTCCCCCCACCTCCTTCCCTTCCTTTCTTTATTTCCCTGCTTTTAATTTGGCTTGATTTTCTATTACACCAGAAGAGATGACCTTGAGAAGGAGAAAGAATGAGATTTCAAAGTAATCATGGTTCCAGAGTAGGTCTTGTGCTTCGTGTTGGTTCTTTGGACAAGCTGAGTATTTATAACTTGAGGTTTTCAGGATTTCTGACCCAGATCCCTTAGTGTTTTGTTTTGGTTTTTATGACTCAGCTTTATATTCATAATTTATTATGTTGCTATTAATATATTTAGAATTCTTAGCAGGTTGTCTTGGAGCATTAGGAAGGGGAGCCTTGAGGCTTTGCCCTTCTCTGGGTGTGCTGAGGTGTTCAGGATAGCCAGATAGGCACTTGGAATTGCACCTCCCTTTTTCCTGGCTTCTGATTCTATAGATTCACTTGCAAACTCATTTGTTCATCTTAATGCAAAAACTTTCAAGCACAGTTCTCCGTGCCAGCTGCTGTCAAATTACCCTTTAGAAGTCAATAAAGCTGGTGAATGGCATTTGTGGTGGTGTTGGGGAGAGAATTCTTGGAGTGTATAGAGAGTAAATATGATCTGGTTTTGTGCAACTGGGGAGAAATCCAATTTGCCTTTCATTCAATATGTTTGTTTCTCTAAGGAAATTCAATATTCCTTTCTCTGTGATAGAACAAACCAGTTTATCTGAGGGACTGCCTACACAAGTACAACTGTAATTATTTGAGCTGGACTTGTTCCCATTTTTATAAGTTAGTGTAAATAAAGTAATCAGGCTTCTGGGAACTGCTGAGGTTAAGGTATTCCCTAGGGGATTTCAGCAGGGATTTTGGCACTTTATCCTGTTGTGGGATTATTCACCCTTCTTCCTGCAGACACCTCCATTGTATGATGGTTATTCTGATTTTCCATCCCCTGGGTTGGGCTGGTCAGGTTTGATGTAGCCTGAAGTGGAGGGCTCTGGGTGGGTTGGGGTTGATGAAACATCTCGATTGGGGTGAACTGTCCCTGGTTGTCCCACCCTAGAGACACCCCGTCAGTGGAGAGCAGGAATTTTAATCACTGCTGTAAAATGGGAGTGTGTGGATCCCTTTACAGGGAAGAAAGGTGGGGAAGACTTTCACAGGCCAGTACTGCCTCTGGTGACAATCTGGAGATGTTTATCTGTTCCAGAAGTGTTGTCACATCCATGAGGGCTGTGCAGATAACTGAGTGACAGTGAGCTGGGAGAAACAAGGACACGAGTGTGCATAAAGGATATCTCAGGATCCAGCTGAGCTCAGTGCTGTACCTGATTTATGCTTTAAAGGCATCTTTTTAAAAGACTTCATAGCAGAGATGTTTGGGTAATAATGATTCAGGTATCTTTGTTCAGTTCTTCATTTCCTGGGGCTGTTGGATGTGTTGACACACAGGAATACCCAGATAAGAGCTGTGCTTGCAAACACAGGGAGCAGCAAATGGGGGTTCTCCAAACTTTTTTGATTGTGCCTCCTTATCAGCAAAAAAAAAAAAAAGCTGAGCACACCTCTTGATGTATGTCTTTATTTATATACACATTTATATATAGCACAGAAATACACATGTACACATGTATTTCTGTGCTAATATGCCCATTGTGAACATACAGAAAAACAGGGATTTAAAAAAGGAAGACATAAAATAAATACCATTTCAAAGATTTATTTTATTAATGGTACAAAAATATTTCCTTCCTGCACCCCGTGGATGGTTTTGTGCCCCTGACTTTGGAGGACAAAAAACTTGAAATCCAGAGTCAGGGCTAATGTGAAATGTTACAGTTTTTTTGGCACACTGTCCAGTTTCTTAGGGATTTAGATATTTTCCCTCCAGGAAACATTGCTTTTAGCAGCCTTTCTGCTCCAGTCAGGAATTTAATAGTCCCTAGAAGCGACACGAGTCTTTTCTTTCTAAAGTGGGCTTCTCTAGGTCAGCGCTGAGGCACAGCCGAGTGTGCCTGTTGGAAAGCAATAATTCCACGATGGAATGTGCTAGTCCAGCACTGGAGCTCTTAGAAGGGGGAGAAACGCTCAATTCCCGGGAATCCCGGCGCGGGAGCTCATTGTTGCCTTTCTCTCCGAACAGGGGAGGCCAAGGCCAAGGCGCGTGCCCCGAAGGTGAAGGGCGAGAGGAAGAAGAAGCCCCTGTTCCCCCAGCACCACCTCCTGGCCCCGCAGCCCCCGCTGCCTCCGCCGGGGCCCCCTCCGGCCCCCCAGCAGCCGCCGGCCGGGGCGGGGGCGGCGCGGCCCCCGTTGCCCCCCGCGGCCCCCGCGGCCGAGCAGGGCCGCGCCCCGGCCCCGCTCAACGTGGTGCAGCCCTCGGAGGCGCCGGCCGAGGAGGACGACTTCAAACCGCGGCCCATCATCCCCATGCTGTACGTGGTGCCCCGCAGCAAGAAGGTGGTGTTCGACAAGGAGCACATGTCCTGCCAGCAGGCCTTCGAGCAGTTCGCCACCCAGAGGGGCCTGGGCTGGCGCGAGCAGGGCCCGCTCGGCAGCCCCGGCAAGGAGGAGGAGGGCGCCGAGGCGGAACGCGCGGAGCTCGCCGCGGAGGTCGGTGGTGCGCGGAGGCGGCGGTGCCGAGCCCGGGTTGGGTGGGAACGCGGCCTGGGCTGGTGGGTGGCAGCCCTGCCTGGGGCGGGGTTGGAACTGGATCGTCCTTAAGGCCCCTGCCAACCCAAGCCGGTCTGGGATTCCATGACGCAAGATTTCCGTGGAGTTCCCCAGCTGTGGATGTGATGGGGCAGACTTTTCACAAGCTGATGGAATTGGCAGCTTGCAGATGTTCTGAGGCTGTTCTGATTTGAAGAAAACTCTGTAGTTTACCCAACTTCTTAAGAGTTAGTGTTGGCTTTTATCTGCCACAGGAATTGGCTCGGAAGGCTTTAGCGGTTCAGCCAAAAGGCAGACAAAAGTTTGCTGGGTGAATCCAAGAGCTCTTTATGACAAGGGTTCTGCCTCTCTTGTCCTGTTCCCTCCTCTGGGGTGCCCATCCAGCTTGTTGTGCTTCCTTCCAGGCTGCTTCTGCCTTCTCCAAGATGAAGATGGAGATCAAGAAGAGCCGCCGGCACCCGCTGGGCAAACCCCCGACCCGCTCCCCGCTGTCCGTGGTCAAACAGGAGACCTCGAGTGATGAGGGTGAGTGAGCAGCACCAGGGGTGTGTGACTGTCTTGTCTGACCCAAGGAACTGTAGCCACTCACAGAACTGGGTGGCCTGAAACTCTGTGTGTTACACTTTACTGGTAGGAAATGCAGCGTGTTCCCATTTTGATAACCCAGCTGGAAACAAAACTCCTCTGTGGGAGGTGTCACTTCTCACCTCCCACCCTTTTTTCGCTCAAGAAAAATATTTTGCTGGCTGCAGAATGAGGCAGCATTTTGGGCAAAGGGAAAAAAAGAGTTGGCAGAAAATAATATCTTAAAGGCAAAGCTCCATCTTGGATATTGTAGTGGAATGAGATCTGTTCCCCTCGGGAGGCAGTGGAGGTCAGGTCTGCTCTCATGTGTGTGGGGAAAGTCAATTCTAACCTTCTGGTTGGCTCCTCATTCATGTCAGTGTTGGGCTCCAACTTTTCTTGGCAGATGCAGAAATGAGGATTAAAAGGTTTCTTGGTGCTTAACTGTACATCACTGATCCTTCTTTTCCCACATTCCAGTCCCTGTGAATGCCCCAACAGTCTGGGCCAAGGGGAAAAAAAAAAAAACATTCTTACCTCTCCCTCTGTTTTGTGGTGTAATTTCCCACTTTTGGGCCTTTCCCACGTTATGGRTTACTCAGAATATGGCCAAGCCAACAGTAAGGAGCTTTAGTGTGTCCCTGGGGCGGGGACGTGGGTGTAGCTGGCAGTCCCTACTTACAACTCCTTATTCCAAAGGACAGCATCTTTCCCGTTTGCTTTCCTTCCAGGAGTGTATCCAYTGGTTTTAGAGCAGCTTCCTGCAGGAAGGGGCTCTCCTGTACACACAGAGCTCCCTTTCCTCACCAAGGAGGATGCGTTTGATGCCTTCCAAGTGTGTAACGTGGAATGAAGTGCTGAGAGGCAGCTGAGACTTGTTACCTTGTTTTGGTTTGTTGTCTTGTTTTGGTGTGAGACCTTGGAACCAACTCTCTACTGGAGGATCCTCATCAGGCAGATTCCTCTCACTGCTTTGACTTGTTGGATGGTGTTTGGGGACTTGGCTGGCRGAGCAGGAGCAGCTCTAGTGAAAGCTGGCATTTCTTGGGGGCTGATTTACAGCTCTGCTGGGCAAAATCTGAKCAAACAGATTCTTCCCTCCCCACCAGGGAATAGAGGCAGCTCTCTGCACTCCCAGCTTTTTCAGGGAATGATGTACAAGGATGATCTGGAGGCTGCAGGAGGAACAATGAGCATGTAAATCAGGGAATGCACACGTTACACAAAGATTCAGACCAGGAGAATTGTTTGTCTCTTCTACTTGCTTGCAGTGTAGGAGTTGTCCTGAAAATGCCGTGTGTCCCCTTGGATCCATCCTGGGAGGAGTGAAGGTGATAACATACGACAGTCATTCCCTTTTTTCTCTCCCTCTGTCACTCTGGATTAGGCTGCTGGTCTCACTGATTTCACTGGTATCATAAATCCTTGCCTGTCACCTGATGTGCCTCAACTGAAATTTGGAGAAACGTGGGTTTTGGCTCATGTCTTAAAAATAAACAAGATAAGACACTTTCAGGAAGCAACCCTCATTTGAAATATGACAGAGCCACACAGCCAGCGCTCATCCCCTCAAAAAAGGGATTCATTAAAGACAATAAAATTTCCACATTGTCTGACAAATATGTTATGGGCAACACTTAAAATCCGAGATGTAACCTCAGCCRTTAATGTTTTACTCCGAGTTCCTTTTATCCTTTCAGGTAACCCAAGAGTCAGAAAATCTTCAAAGGGAGGGAGATTTGGGGAGGAGACTTAGACTTGTAGAGCAGAACATAAACTGCTTATTTCCAGTAATTAACAGTGAAGCAGTGAACAATTTGGTTTAATGTGCTGAGCTCTGGGGATAATGTTCTTCCAAGATGTTTCTGAGTTCCCTGTTCCTTTGGAAACTTTGCAGATTGGTGATGCAGGGAGTGATTTACACTCAGTCTTGTGTGGAAAATTTCTTTAACACTTACTGTGACTCAAAACTCCTTCATAGGGAAGGGTAAGAAACTTGGACCCCCAAACTGCCACAAATGGATTCTGCAGGGGTTTAATCGTGAAATGCCAAGGACCTTTTAAAGGTTTATAAAACTAAGGAATTAGCAAACTAATTAGCAGGAGCAGTCCCTGGCAGAGCTCTGGCAGAGGGAGGGCTGGTGGGGAATGCAAATGGAAGGTTTAGTGGTGTGTGCCTGATGGAATGGTTGTAGCAGGAACACTGAACCCAGGGTATCTCCCAGCCAAGGTCTGTGTGTGCAGAACAGGTCTGGGATGCACCTTGGGAAGGGTGGATCAGGCTGGATGGTGGGAACTGGGAGCTGGCCTGGCCCAACCAGCACCAGCTGCATCCACACCTTCCAGAGAGTGCAGCTCCCTGTTGGAGACAGCAAAGAGGGGTTTCCTTGCGCTGGCRTCACGTGTTTTGACCTTTTAAAGTTCAAATTAAAGCTTCATTTAAAGGGTGGTGGAGGGTTCCACAGCTGGAAAGGGGAGAGAGTTACAAAGGCAGTAAATCTACATTGTCTCCTTCCTCATGGCCAGTTCCACCAGATYGCTGCTGTCCCTACCTTGTGTATCCTGTCCCCAAAGGGGAGATTCTGTCCATTTAAGGAAGTATTTGGGGCATAGGAGAAACCATGGATGAGCTGAATGTTTTTATTTATTGCATTTCTTGTGTTGTTGAGAGCTGAGCTGTTTAACTCAGCCTTGCACCTTTTGCCTCTTCTATCCCTAAACTCTTTTGCCTTTACTGACTGCCCATTGTTTTGGGATTTTCTTTTCATTCTAGAAACGTTTCCATTTTCTGGAGAGGAAGATATGAGTGATCCAGAGGCTTTGAAATCTTTACTTTCCTTCCAGTGGAAGAATAAAGCACTTAATTTCCCAGCTGAAAGGAAGTTCAATGCAGCTGCTGCCCTGAGTGAGCCATACTGTGCTGTCTGCACCCTCTTCTACCCCTATAACCAGGTAATTCCTTGTCACACAATCAGGGAATCATTAAGGTTGGAAAAGACCTCTAAGATCAAGCCCAGCTGTCAATCCCCCCCCGACCATGTTCACCACTAAACCATGCCCTCCAGTCTGTATCCACGTGTTTTTTGGATGCTTTCAGGGATGGTGACTCCACCAATTCTCTGGGCAGCCTGTGCCAATGCTTGACCATGCCTTCCATGAAGAAACTTCCCCTAATATCTCACCTAAACCTCTSACACTGCTCAGATGGATAAATTAGCATGCAGACATTTCTAGTAGAGACAAACCCATACAAATTTGCACACCAAAGAAATGTGTTTGGATCTGGCAGTGGTTGGAGCCTTTTTTGTTATCTCTCCTGGCTCCTCTGGCTTGCTCGGTGTTCGTTTTGAAATCACACGTACAGAGCTTTGCAAACACTGCCCCATGCAGAGAAAAGTCACACCAGGCTCCTGTTTCCATACGGGCCTGGGTTGCTGAATTTATGCAAACAAGCAACAAAATAAAAATTTACTGAGTAAGCACATCCATCATCTTTTTTTGGAAACTACCAATATGCTTTGGGAGATGTTATGAGCAGAAAGGCAAAATTCATCAGATGAATTAGTTATTTGTGCAGTTGTGCATTGATTTGTTCWCACATAAAGCCAAATCTGGCTTTGTGTGCCCACCAGGAATTCGTGCCTTAGATACTTGTAGATGTGTTGGAAGCTTTTTCTGAGGAAAGCAGAACCCACCTCCCCCTTCAATAAAATCTCTTGATTTATTATACAGACTGGAAATAAAATATCTGTTCTGACTGCTGGCTGTGGTATAATGGTTGTGAGGAAAACGGGGTGCAGCTGAGCTGGTTTAATCCATTGCTTTTAACTCTGTCTGCTACCAGAAACCTTGAAATGTCCTTCAGGAGAAATTCTTGCAGGAGGAGTAGGGAAGGATGCCAAAGGGACGGGAGAGGGGGAGGGCAGGTCTTGCTTTTAGTAATATTTTCCTTTTTATTTTTCCTTGGTGTTTTCAGCTGCAATTTAGGAATTCAGATTTTTACAGAAGAAAACCAGGAAAAGCTGCTCATTATTCTAATGCTTCTTTGAGCTTTCACAACAAATTACAGATCCAAGTAGACTCCTGAGGAAGAGGGAGAGAAGCAAGGCAGGGCTGGGATTCAGGATTTTGGCTCATTTTTTGGCTGCCTGGTGTCAGGTGTTGGATGACTTTTTTGCTCAGGCTGGAAAGTTAAAACTGTGTCCAGGAAGAGGTGATTCCATGTGATGGGGTTTTCTCTGCAAGTCCTTACAGGTGGATAAAGAAGCTGTCCCAGTCTCCTCAGGGGAGCTGTCCTCGTTCATGCACCTTTCCAAGTGTGGACAGAAGACCAAGCCCCTGATCCCGGAGATGTGCTTTACCTCAAGTGGAGAAAACACAGAGCCCCTTCCTTCCAATTCCTACATTGGAGAAGATGGAACCAGTCCCTTGATATCCTGTGCCAAATGCTGCCTGCAGGTTCATGCTAGTGAGTGTTTCCTCCTTCCCCAAAGCCTTTGGGCCCTGAGAAACTCAGGAGTTTGCGTTGCTGTGTTTGAATTCCTTCTCAGCTGTCACTCCCATTTCTATCTTTTTTGGTACAAGTATATAATGGAATCCCAGAATGGTTTGGGTTGGTAGGACCTTAAAGCTCATCCTGTTCCCATCCTCTGCCATGAGCAGGGAACCTTCCCCTAGAAGGCATATCTGTATATTCAAGTCCATCTTGGCAGTCATTGATCTTAAAAATACACACCAATATTCTTTTTACTGTTTATTTTGTTGGCTGATTCTTCTCTGTCTCACAGAAAAGATTCTTTCTTTTGATATCTTTCATTTTTTTTGTAATAAAGCAGAACTCAAAGGCTTTATTGCACTCTTTTCTCTCAAATATTTYGTTCCAATATTGGTCTGCTGGGGGAAGCTGCATTGTTCTTGCGTGCAGCAGAGATTATGGAGCAGTTTGAGATATATTTTATTAGTGTCTGTGATAGTGTTTGTAGTAATGGCACTTGATTACAAAAGGGAACATATGTCTGTTTGCTTCCCTGATAGTTACGTCCAAAAGAAGATCTGATTAATCCTGGTGGAGTGTACCTTCAGTGGAGATTGTACAGCATCCAGTTAACATTTGTGACGAATTACTGTTCAGCTGTTTGATCTTGACAGATGGGGAATCTTATTTGACTTGCATCAGCTGGAATTACTTTTGTTGTTCCAATTTTAGAGTCTGCAGGTCCCTGTGCAGCTCAGCAGGGCTGGGGAACTGGAAGGCAACTTTTGTTTCTGTGCTGAATCCTTGATTATGGTCATTCCTGGCTAATAAGGCCATGGGTGTGAGGATGAAGTTTTCATCCTTCGTTCACAATTCAGGGATGCTACATCTTGTCCATCTGTAGGCCTGCAATAGTCCATCAAAATGGTTTCAGTGGCCAAATTCTATTTAGGGACAGAGGGATGTGGGCAAGATGTTAATCTGCAGGCTCAGACCTAAAATCCATCCTTTTTTTTAGAGAAACTCAGCTTTCTATTTTGGCTGTGCTCTCCCCTTGAGGATAGGACAGGTGTTAAACCTGGTGGAGGCTCCAGTGCCTGGTTGTTTCCTTGTGCTCTGTGACATCCCTTTGACTTTGCTGCAGAGAATCCATTTGCTTTTATTGCAGGATTGCAGTGGTGAGGTGTATTTTGGCTGCTGTAGAACCAGCTGGCAGCCTGTTTGTTCTTGGGAAGTGCCCTCACAGACTGTGCTGGGCTTTGGCAGCAGCCACGACCTACGGAGAGGGGAGGGGTTGTGAAGGTTTCTGGGCTTTTGAGGCCTTGACAAAATCCATAAAAGAACATATTTTTCTTGGTCTGCTCAGATTATCCTTATGGGACAATCTAGGGTTTAGTAAATGGGACTGTTCTTCCCTCACAGAATCACAGAATTGTCAAGGTTGGAAAAGACCCTTAGGATCACGAAGTCCAAATACCAACTCATGGTTAGTTCACCACTAACCATGTCCCCAAATGCCACGTCCACATATTTTTTTGAACACTTCCAGAGCTGGTGATTCCACCACTGCCCTGGGCAGGCTGTTCCAATGCTTTACAACCCTTTCCATGGAGAAAGTTTCCCTAATCTCCAAGCTAAACCTCCCCTGGCACAACCTGGGGCTGTTTCTTCTCATCCTGTCCCTGTTCCCTGGGAGCCGAGCCTGACCCCCTCCCGGCTGTACACTCCTGTCAGGGAGTTGTGGACAGCCAGAAGGTCCCCCCTGAGCCTCCTTTTCTTGGATCCCATAATCCAGCTGCTGTGGTCCTGGAGCAAGGAATCAATGCTGGAACTTCATCCTGTTCCCACCACTGTGAGCCCCCACAGCATTTCAGCTCAGCTCAGCTTTGGGCTGGACACCTCTGTCTGTTCCAGGCCTGGCTGGAATCTGCTTCCCTGATTTGCCATATGATGAAAAGAGACCTCAGATGTGGAGAGCAGCTGCAGATCCATAGTATTGACTTTTTTTTGACATGCTGTTTATCTGGTTAAGTGGATGATATTTATAACTCAGGTTATGGTGKCAATCCCAGTGCTTTCTGAATGTCTTCTTTTAAGTTTAATTCAGTAATTTGAGATTGTTGTTCCCAGCTGAAATTTTCTGCTCAGTTTGTTAGGATAGGTGAAGGCTGGATGGGATTTTGTTAGGGTGGATAAAGGCTGGATGGAATGAGCTGTATGTTAGTTGGGATGCTTTTGTTTAATTTTCCACKCACTTTAAAAGCTTGCAGGAATCACATAGATCTACTTTTCAAAACTATTTCTCTGTCTTTTCCCCATTGTTTTCAGTGACAAATCTCAGTGCCTTCTATAGAATTTTAAGGACTTTTTTGTTCTTATTTCCCTGTCTTTATAATGGGTATAATACCATTTTACTATTTTGGTGTTGCTGTAGGAGGATTTGGTGCTTGCATGTTACAGTAATTGATGCTCTGTAAAATTAGATGTTTTTAACACTTCATATAACCATAAATTAAATACTGCTAGATGTGTGGAATGCAGRTATTTAATTTCCTTGCAGTATTACTGGGTTTGTCCTTCCTCATAACACCACACAGCAAAGATAACTGCTTCAATCTTGCCAAAATTTCGTGGCCTTTCCATTTAGATGGGTGAGTGCACTCGAGCAGGGGTGGCATCACTTTGGAGCCCAGTTCCTACCTGAAGGATCAAAGTCCTGTTGTTGTAGTCCTTAGAAAAGTGAAAAAGAATTTTGAGGGTTACCTGTGTGGGGGGTTTTGGTTTGTTTGTTTTTAGACCTGCTGGTCCCAAATTCTGACCCCCCCCTTACAGCTTCTGTCTGAGCCTGCTGAGTACAGTTCTGCAAGTGCTCTCAAAGATGCTTCTGAACCGAAAAGTCAACGAGTCAATGCTAAGATATGTTGGCAAACCTCTGATATAACAAGGCTGTAACTCTGTTCCTTGCAGGCTGTTATGGGATACGTCCAGACCTGGTGAACGAGAGCTGGTCGTGCTCGCGGTGCTCAGCCAGCGCGTGGGCAGCGGTAAGGACCCGGAGACGAGGCACTTCCCACTGGATACTGCGGGAATCGTCCGGCTGCTCCCGCACAGATGGGTGGTGGGAGGGTTCAGGTTGCCTTTGACGTCCCAGGTGTGGTGTAGTCATTTTTGGGGGGAGGTAAAGAGCCTGGCAGAGCTTTTTCGCGCCGTTCTGAAGGAGCTGTGTTCCCGCAGGAATGCTGCCTGTGCAATCTCAGGGGAGGAGCTCTCCAGATGACCACTGATGGCCGGTGAGTGCTGGCTTTTAGTGTATTTTCCTTCCATGCTTCACCCGATCTCCTTGTCTTGTTAGTGCTCAGTGTAGCAGCAGGTTTGGGGGTTCTGGAGGGAGCTGCTCCTCGCTGACTTGGCAGGATGAGCCCGAGTGACTGTGCTGGTTTACACTGCACCAGACTGCTTGACAGCAGAGCCTCTGAACACTTGCTGAATGTGGTTGTTTCTCAGAGAAAAGTCTTCTCCGAGAATGTTTAGTATTGTGCAAAATCAGATGCAAAAGCAGGTTGATCCCTGTTGTTCCAGAGACATTTACCTTGTGCCACCCTGATTTACAGTCGGTCGGGAACGTTGCCAAGGTTGCCAAGCCCTGGAAATGTGCCTGATGCTGAGGGAGGCAGGGAAATGTTAACTGCCCTCCTGAGCATTTCATTCAAATAATGGCAGGCCCTGATTTGTGTCTTCACTTTGCTCCCCAGGTGGGTCCATGTGATCTGTGCTATTGCTGTCCCCGAGGCCCGTTTCCTCAATGTCATGGAGCGTCATCCTGTGGATATCAGCGCTATCCCGGAGCAGAGGTGGAAACTGGTGGGTGTCTTTTACCTGGGGAGAGTGTTCGGGAACAAGAGCCAAAGGAAAAAAGCTGTAACTAGACAGAAAAACATTGTGTGGGTTCATAAAGTAGCTGAGATTGGAGGTGATCTCACTCTTATTTCCAAACAAAAGTGCCGGGAAGCTGCATCGTTTGGTGTCTGCTGAGCACTGTCAGTGCTTTGACACACAAACAGCTTTGGTTTCCAGATGTGCCTTTACTCCCTGGGAGTGTGCTCGTACCCTGGGCAGAGCCTGGGACTCTTTCCCACCTGCAATCAGGTGTACACTGCCTGAAAGCTTCATTTGCTCCAAGTGCTGCACAGCGGGAGTGCAAAGGGACGTGGTGACTGGACAGAGGCTGATCTATTGCTGACTTGTTCCTCTCTAATTCATCTTTCTTTACAACATTTCTCTTTTTCTATCAMGAAACCTCTTGTAGAAATGAATAAACATTTCTGTGACCATGACTGCAAGGCAAGACTGCAAAGATTTTAATACAAGTCCAGCTCCAAGTTGTTATTTAGCTGCCTGGCCTCATCCGAGGGATTAGTAATGGACGATTCATTAGCTCAGAGCAATTTATCTTAATGTTAGTTAATGCTCCATCACTATAGTGTGTTATTGCAAAATAAATTGTGCTTTTGCTGCTTTTTTTGGTACAGAAGTCAGCTGGGTGACACAGTGTGGGACGGGGAAGGTGCTGGAGCGGTGATAGATGGGTTGGCACTGATGGATTCGTTAACAGAGCTGCTACTTAGTGCAGGGAGCCCTGGTGAGAGATTAGGAAGAACCTATCCCTGCTCCCAGAGTTATTTCTCTGTTGTGCAAATGGGTTTTGTACACAAATGTGAATGTAAAAAGCATTCATTATTCAGGAGGAGTGATGGGGCAGCACGATGCCAGGGTGATAAATCTTGCAGCGGTGGCTCTTTATGGATCAGCTGACACTTCCAACGTGCATCCTCTTCATTACCAGCACTTGTAACGCTGAACTTAAAATCCTTTTACACAAGACTCACTTGTATTGCTTAATGGAGCCTCACAAGGAAACATGACTTAATTCTTTAACCCTTCCTTGGCTGCCTGGCAGTCCTGCAGAACTAGGGCAGTATCAGTGGCTGTCAGACTCTGCTGCTTTGTTCTGCTCTGAAGTGTTGGCTGTGCCATCCAGAGCCTCTGCACAGACCCACTGCACACCTTTCTCCTTTATTCCTGAATTAAAACTGCAAAGTTTCATAGAATCACAGAATATCCTGAGTGGGAAGGGACCCACAAGGATCATCCAGTCCAGCTCCTGGCCCTGCGCAGACACCCCAACAACCCCACCCTGTGCCTGAGGGTGTTGTCCAAACGCTCCTGGAGCTCTGGAAAGAAATTTTGTTTGATTTCTTCTGTTGTATTCCATTTGCACCTCCTGTTTTTTTCCTGTCTCAGGGAATGTGCAGAATCTTTGCATGAAGTGCCTTGACTTACACAGTCCAATATTGGAATGTACAGGCACATATTCCTTATGCTGGTGTTAGCCAGAGCCTGGCTTGTAGCTCAAATGTCAAAGCCTGGCTTTAAGCCCTTCACTTGGAAAGTTTTAGAGTTATGAACTAGGTAAGGATTAAACAATTAATTTGGGTGGCAGGATATAGAGGCCGTGGTGCTTCTAGAAGCAGCTGAGGTGTGTGGGTGAAGTACAAAGGGAGTTTAAATTGGATAAAGTTGTGTGGAGAAGCTCATGAGCCATCGTGGGGAGTTGTAGGATTTTTCATAGGAATTTGCAGGTAATTCCTGGAGCACGTGAGGAGTCAGTGGAGGGGTTGGGAGGGGTGGCTGTGCTTTGGAGGTGAGCAGCTGCATTCAGGAAGATAAACTGAGGGTGACTAAAAGGTGATGGTGTTGGAGCTCCTGACTTTGGCAGTGATGGAGTTGGTGCAGTACTTGGTAAAATTGGGGAGATGACCTTGGTGGCTGAAAAAGATGGAAAAGGAGAGAAGGATTCATGTGAAGGGTGAGGACAGTTGATGTGAATGGAAGAAGGTAATGAAGAAAAAAGRGGATAGAGGTTATCCATGGTTATTATTTGATATTTTCATATGTTTGGATTGTTTCAAGTTCCTGTGAGAGGGCTGAGGTACCAAGAAGTTGCAGTGATCTGGTTAAAGGTGTATCCTGTTCTCTAAACATGTACCAGCTCTCCCTGTGCAAGCACAGACTTTTCAGTCCATTTGTGGGTATGGCACCATTTTCGGGAATGCAGTTTCCATGCTCCCAGATTGATGGCACATTACAGGCCTGTGCGCGTAAATTATTTATGACGTGGAAATTTGGAATAATTAGCTGTCATTCCTCAGTGCAGTAAATGAATTGCAGTGTTCATCATGCAGGAGACAGCCCATTTCTTACTCTCAGCTGTGACCTGACTCTGGTGTGCATTTATTCCAAAGATTTCTCTCCTGTGCTGTGGACTCTTTTGCCTCCCACAGAAAATGCCTTTAAATCTCCCTGTGCTGCCTTCCCACAGCACTTGGCTCTGGTGTTTCTGTCCATCCCATCTCCCACACTTCCAGATCTGCGTTTTCATACAATCCCAGAATGGTTTGGGTTGGAAGGGACCTTAAAGCCCATCCAGTCCCACCCCTGCCATGGGCAGGCACACCTTCCACTATCCCAGGTTGCTCTAAGCCCCATCCAACCTGGCCTTGGGCACTGCCAGGGCTGGGGCAGCCACAGCTTCTCTGGGCAGCCTGTGCCAGTGTCTTACCACTCTCACAGCCAGGAATTGTCACTTCCTCCATCACTCTTTACACTTCAGGCTCACTGTCACTCACATTTTTCTTTATCTTTTGATCGTGTTTGCTCAGAATATCCCATTGGTGCAGCTCCTGTGCCTGTCACAGGGAGTTTGTCTTGGCACAGGGGTGGCATTGGGTGTGTGCTAATCCCGGTTTGGCAGAGCCCTGTTTGCATCAGGAAGGGCAGATTCCTGCCCTGGGAGGGTTAATGCTCCCTGAGCACCCTGTGTATCAGCAGCTGTCCCTGCTGCTGGGACAACGGGATATCGACAGGTTAATAAYGGGATCTGTGCTATTGACTCCCCTCAGTCCTGCTGTGCACTTTCCTGGTGCTTATCTGCCTCTGGAACATGGTTTGCAGAGCGATAAAGGCTCAGCTTATTAAAGGCTAAACCCACGTTCTGGCAGCTCTCAGGCTCTGGCTTTGAATTTCCTGGCTTTTGTTCGTTTGTGTAAAAAGGCCAAATTAATCTTTGGTGTAAACAAACTGCCTTCAGTTAATTCACAGGAAGGAATGGGACTGATTTCATATAAATGTGGGGCAGAGCCCAGGCAGGGAGGGGGGTGTTGCACAGGAATAGGGAAGAACAAATCTCCTTTTCTTTGGCATCTTTTGCTTTCAAGGAAGAGAAATGGTCCTGGAGAAGGAATCACAGAGTCCTAGAATGGTTTGGGTTGGACAGGACTGTGAAGGTTTTGGAGTTCCACCCCCTGCCATGGGCAGGGGCACCTTCCACTGTCCCAGGTTGCTCCAACCTGGCCTTGAACTTCCAGGGCTGGGGCAGCCACAGCTTCTCTGGGCTGTTACAGGGAGTGAGGAAATCTGTCTTGTTCCCACTACAGCTCCTGCTCTCTGTCAGTGCCACCAGGCTTAGTATTTTTAGCTTTGAAAAAATGTAATTTCTTTTTAAAGTCGTCACACGTCTTACATTGATTTACCTAATAACTGGATCTTCTTTGCAGAAAATGAGTGTAAAAATGACTCCAAGATTTCAGATCTTTTTCCCCCTGTAATTCTGGCGTTTTGGTACAATGTTTTTATTTCTTTTGTTTGCAAAACTGACTGAATTATCTACAGTGGCTCATCTGACATGGATGCCAATAAAATATTTATGGTTGATATGCTTATGCATCTAAAATAAACCCACAATATTTTTGTTCCATTATATAAAATTATATTCTATTAGATCTAATCGATATAATGTTCCATTAAATATAATAGAGCAAATTGCCACCCAGTTACTGCGTTCTGTTCTTGCAAAAAAATGAAAATGTTATTTTCCAGCAGTGCATCTGTGCAGACCCAGCTGCTGTTGGAATTAATGTAATGTGGGTACATTCCTGTATCTGAGGAGGATGAGGAGKGAGCTGCAGCAGTTCTCTAGCACCAGTGGTGGCTGTTTGCCTGGTTTGCCCTCCCCCTTCCCTCAGCCCTCCAGTGAGCACAGTCCAGACTGGATTCCAGTCTGTCCCTGCCCCGTGTGGCTCTGGAGGTCTGAGTGACTGGGAGGTGCTGGCATGGCCAGGGGAATGGTGAGGTARGGAATGGCAATGCCTGCTGGAGTTTCTTGGCTTGCAGTGATCCTGAGTGAGTGTGTATAGACAATCCTGGCCACGTGGGACCGACCCCTTGGCAGAAAACTTCACTTTTGGCTGTGGCTTCTGGGCCTGGGCACTGAAGCCCTCGACTTTGGTGCCACACGTCCCGTGGGAGCTGTTGAGTCTCTGCGCAGCTCCAACCCCTGTTCCTTGCAGAAACGTGTCTAAACTCCAACCTCTGTTCCTTGCAGAAATGCGTGTACTGCCGGAAGCGGATGAAGAAGGTGTCTGGGGCCTGCATCCAGTGCTCCTACGAGCACTGCTCCACGTCCTTCCACGTGACGTGCGCGCACGCGGCCGGCGTGCCCATGGAGCCCGACGACTGGCCCTACGTCGTGTCCATCACCTGCTTCAAGCACAAAGCAGCAAACCAGAACGTAGGGCTTTGGGCTGGGCTTGGGGCTTTTGTTCTGGGGGATTGGATTGGGTTTTTTTGGGGTTTGTTGGGTTATTTTGTTCCTGGTTTTTTTTTTTAAAGTAGTTTCTCCCTGCCTTTGTTTGCTCGAAAACATTTGTGCTTTTAGTGCAGAAGGATTGTGGAGGAAGCTGTGGGTGGGGATGGCTTTAATCTGAAAGAGAGCTGGTTTAGATGGGATATTGGGAAGGAATTCCTGGCTCTGAAGGGGGTAAAACACTGGCACAGGTTGCCCAGAGAAGCTATAGCTGTCCCATCCCTGGAAGTGTCCCAGGCCAGGTTGGATGGGGCTTGGAGCAACCTGGGATAGTGGGAGGTGTCCCAGCCCGTGGCAGAGGTGTAATGGGATCAACTTTAAGGTCCTTCCCACSCAAACCATTCCATGATTCCACGGAATTTTTGACGCAGCTTTTCCAACTGTGGATTGCAGCTGAGTCCCTGCTGTGCCCCGCACAGGTCCCGTTCCGGAGGGAGGTGGCCCTGGGGCAGACAGTGATCACCAAGAACAGGAATGGGCTCTACTATCGCTGCAGGGTCATCGGCACCACCACCCAGACCTTCTACGAAGTGAACTTCGACGATGGTTCCTACAGTGACAACGTTTACCCCGAGAGCATCATTGTAAGGCAGCTCTGGGGATGCTCCCCTGCCACAGACAGTACACAGTGTGATCTGTGCCTTCCTCCTCCGTGTGCCTTGGGGTGGAACAGCAAARCAGAACTTAACTTTTTAGTTTTAATTTCTGAGTTGCTGCTTGCCTAGAAAATCTCAGCCTGCTCTTCATGACAGTTCTCGTTTCTGACGTTATCTCATTTATTTTTTGGTTGCTTTACAAAGATGTGATTTTGCTGAATGCAGATGACTTCACAGAAAGCAGTGTTTGTTCTAAGTTTCATCCTATTTGTTTTGTGCTTGAATAATCTTATTTTTCAACTGACAAGTGTGATTCATGAGGGAAGCAGATTGTTTGTAAGCACTTCTGGTTCAAAACAGGGAATTCACTTAATAGAGGGAATGTCTAGAAGAGGCTGATTTGTCAACTCATGCATTGCCTTCCTGATTGTGCCACTGATTCGCTGAGTTGCCCTGCTTGTTTTTGAGATGTAGGAGATGTGATGTTTTGGGATTTGTAATGAGAAATGTCCATGATCTGGGTGCTGTCAGCAGGAGGAGGTGCCAGTGTTGATTCCTGGTYTCTCAGGCTGGTTTTGTTTGAGATGCCTGCAATTAATCACAAGTGCAGAAGCTTATCTTATACCTCATTATAATGTTATGTGATTTTACACACCTCTAGTTCCTGACCTTTGTTGTTGTTGTTGTCTCTCTGACCCCTCTCACTCTGTCCTCAGAGCAGGGACTGCATCCAGATGGGACCCCCTCCAGAGGGGGAGCTGGTCCAGCTGCAGTGGACGGATGGAATCATCTATAAGGCCAAGTTTATTGCAGCCCAGATCAGTCAGATTTACCAGGTAAGGATGGCAGAGTGATCCCAGCTCTGGGATGCTGCTGCATGGTGGGAGAGCTGAGCCTGCATCAGGGATGAGCTGGAGCTGGGCAGAGCAGGAGGAGAATTTGGGAGCACAGATGATTTATTCCCTCTGAGTTTGTCCAGCCTGAACTTGACACCCCTATTAAACTGTGCTCTGTGTCCTTCTGCTTTACCCAGAAAAGTGTATTAAAGTCTTGAGCAAAGGAAATAAGAATCCCTTAAAAACTTTTAATAGTTTTAACGTTTTGCTGTGCACGTTTCCATGAATAAACATCCCTGGAACATCTGATGCATAATTCATGATATAATCAGTGCTTAGCAAGAAGGGTTTCATGGGAGGAGTTTTTTGTATCTGGCTGACTATTTCTGCTGGTTGAAATACAAATGTACTTTAGTAGCTGGAGTTGTTTCCGTGTGACCTGTGAAAATGCTTTGTTTAAGATGAAAGAAATTCTTATTACCATATTGGCCTGAATACAGAGCTGCTTTTATTATAAGTGAAAAGCTGCTTTTTTCAGGATGTGAATCAGAAATCAGTAGGACTGTGTAGTGCTCCCCTGGGAGGGAGGAGCAGAGGTGCTGGGCCAGCTAGAGTACAGATATTTTGGGATCCGTGGAGCACTGAATGAAACCACTTGGATTAGACAGAGGTGCCTGAACAGCAGTGAAGGCGGCAGCACTTTTTGGGTTCAGCATCCTCACCAGAGCTTGGGAATGCTCATTCCACAGCAACCCTGGAGACATGCAGTGCCAGGGAGTGCATCCGTGGGAGCTGGCTCCTGATGGTTCCTTGGTGTTCCCTGGAGGGAGCAGGTGTGGCACAGGCTGGGARTGGACTGTTCAAATGCTGTCAAAGCAGAGACCAAGTTCTCATTTCATCTTCTGCCTCTGCAGGTCGAGTTTGAAGATGGTTCTCAGCTAATGGTGAAGCGTGGGGATATTTATACCTTGGAGGAAGAGCTTCCCAAGAGAGTGAAGTCTCGCCTGGTGGGTACCAAAATAGCAAACAATAAACCAGCTGCAGCTTGCAGAACCCCTTCACATTTTCTTCATGTATTTTTTAGACATTAGGTGAATGCAGCCTCCAGTTTCTGTGGCTGTAAAACCACTTGTCGTTCCCAAAATACACAGAGTAGAAGAAACCCTGGTCATGAATGCTTGACAGGCACAGAAATTATTTCCCTTGCACGTGTTCAGCTCAGAGTTTTATATTCTCTGGTTAAAAGATTATGTTCAGATCRTTTTACACCATATGAATTCAGTTACATGGAGTCATTCCATCCAAATGTCAGGTGAGCTGAGCTGCAGCTCAGTGGTTTCTGGAGAACTGATTATCAACGTGGGACCAAACCCCCTTTTCTCACCAAACTGGAGATTTGAAATGTAGCTCTTACCTATAAATCTCTTAATCTACAAGATCAGGCTGTCTTTAAGTGCATACAGTGGAATTACTGAGCCTAGAAAAGATGAGGGATTTATTTCATAGGTTTTTTTGGTTCCAGACTTGCTGGGTGTTTTCAAACCTGGTGCTTTAACCTTTAAAGCCATTTCATTTAAACAAACTGTGAGAGTGGAGAATATACAGTTTTCTTCTTCATTCCAAACGTCTTCCAGGCAGCCACTGCAGGACAGGGACAGATCYAGAGTCAACCTGTGATAAAGTTCAGGGCTTCTGCCTCTTTTACGAGACAAAAGGAGGATGATTGAACCTTCCTTTGAGAACAACATGCCCAGTTAAACCAGTGCTCCCCTGACCCTGTGGATCTGTGGCACCAGCAGAAGAGGGAGGTGCACATTGTCAGAAATGGCTTGGGAATGGGCCTGGAGGAAATTTTTCTTCCCTTTTCCATGAAATCCTGAAGGGTTTTACCCAAAAAACCGTTTGTGAAATGCCTTCTGTAATGTAGCTGTCATGGCCTGTCCATCTTGTTTGGGGCTGTTTGTCTCAGCAAGGCCTTATGGCCCAAATTTTAGAGGTTAATAATAATTTACCTCGTTATCCTTGAAGGACTTCTGGTGGCAAAGAAGCACCTTAGGATTCATTTCTAAGACATGCACAATATTCCAGTTTATTTAAGCTTGTCTAATAATAAAGACAACCTACTGGAGCCCTGAAATCCAGGATTTGGAAGGAAGCACATTCTCTGCAGTGGAGACATCAGGCTTTATAACAGTTCCAGAGGAAGGAATGCAAGCTAGAAAGGGAATAAAGGGAATAGAAAGCTTCAAGTGTGGTTGAAAGCGAAAGCTTTTCTCCTGTATTTCTGTTGCCAGCAGAGTTATCCTGGGCTCTGTGGAGGGAATGGTCCCAGAGCTGTAATGCAGAGCAGCAGGACAAAGGGACAAAGCCATAGGAGAGAATAATTTCTACCAAGAAATCCCAGAATCCCAGAATGGAAAAGGTGTGAAGGGAGCACAGTGAAGGGACCTGGTTCCACCTCATCTCATTTGAGTGTAAGCAAAGGAAAGGCACCTCACTGGAGTGTGGGAACAGGAGGAGGAGAAGGAATTGTTTGTGCAGAGATTCCCAAAGGCTCTCCCTGGGTCTTTTTTCCAAGGCATTAGGGAAGCCCCAGTTTCCTTTGTGGCTTCCACTGTGAGAAGAGGCAGAGAGGGACAGGCGGAGATTCCGAAGCTGAAAAATGGCAGCTCAGGGGTTTCTCCTTCCAGTTTGGTTCCAGAAGCCCAAAGTTTTTAATTGCAGGCATGTGCTTTGGGGTTCGTTTTGCACAGGGATGCTCTGAGCCAGGCTATTCCCAGCCCTCCCGATCCACAGGCGCAATCCCACGGCTCTCCCTGTGCTCCTGCTGTGCCTCTAACGTTGTGTTTCGTGTCTCCTGCAGTCCCTCAGCACTGGGGCCCCTCAGGAAGATGTATTTTCGGGAGATGAAGTGAGAGCAGCCAAGCGTCCCCGGCTGGGGAATCCAAGAAATCCTGAAGAATATGGACAAACCCCAGATTATTTGGCCTTTATGGAGAGCCTGTTGCAGACACAGTACCAGCCTGGGACTCAGAGCAACATGTTTTAACCAGGATTCATTCAAAATATTCAGTTAACCCTTTTTGAGTTTGTGGAAAAATAATTAGGAAACTGTGGAATGGAAGACCAGCCCTGTGCAATAGTCTGCTGTGAATTTCTTTCATCTCCTCTTGGTTTGGACTGCAGGAAATCCCTGTCTGGCTGCTACCTCTACCTTGCCAGGAGTTGCTGACCAAGAGCTGGGGAGCTTGGAAACCCTTCAGCATTTCACACGGAGACTTTGGAAGAGTTTCTACAGATGGAGCTTTGTGACTGGTTCTTTTTTTATGAGGAAAGGGTTAAAATTTAACAAAATGACTTTTTCGAATCTGTCAAACTTTTGTCTTTCAAGGTGCTATTACATTGACTACTGAAGCAGCCTTTGGAATCGTGTTTTCTGTACATAGACGTCACCTTTGTGAAGTTTTCTATGAATGAGCATTATTAAAAAAAAAAAAGCAAGCAAAAATAGGAAAACGAAAGTTTCCACGAAACATTTTTCTAGATTATGGCTTTAAAACAGAAAATAAATGAAATCCTCCCCCCTCACCCGCAAATGAATTGTGACTGATGTTACAGTGGGGAGAGGGAGAGCAAGAGCAGATGTCCTGGAATGTTCTGGGTTCTTCTTTTGTAAAGAAACACTATCTCTGTAAGGTGGGGAAGGTGGGGGAAGAAATRTTTCACAGCTGGGATGTTTCTGACCGTTTGCTCTCTCAAAGCCCTGAGATGGATGTTGGCATCGCTGCCACGCYGCAGGGAGGGACCTAGGGAAGAAATGGCCAGGTTTGGGTCTTTCCTGTCATCTTCCTTCCCCATCTTTGCCATCACAGTTGCTTTCTAGTTCAAGATCAGCATGGCTTTGAGTTCCAATGTGCCACCCTGGTTTGGCAAGTGTTCTGTTGCTGCTTGTGTTAGTTCCTTACGAGCCATCCCCGTCCTGCTGTGGCGAGAGCTCCGAGGGGCTGCTCTGGCTCCCTGGCAGCACCTCTCCCCTAGGAACCTTGCTCTTTTCTTTGTCTTTTTATTTTTTAATTTTRTTTTTTTTTTTGAGTTGTGCTCCTTACAGTGTGAGAATCATTCCATGACAGAAGCTTGGGAGGTGTTTGTATGTTTTTCTTTTATCCTATTAAAGAAGAAATTCCCCAAACGTCTTTGATTGTCGTGACATCCTTTACTTAAGTAAAGACTGAGCCTTTGAGTTACTCCTGGGGAAGAGGAGTGCAAGCCCTGCCTTTGATTGGACTCAGCTCGCTGAGGATTGAAGGAGCATTAAAGGCAAACCCAAAGCCTGAAGTATTAAGTGGGCAGCTCCCACTTGGACGCTTGGAAATGACCTCTGGCCGAAGAGCTGTTGTGGAGCAGTGCTTTGGAAAGAGCCTGATCCAAACCCTGCCGAAGTCACTGGAAAGTCTTCCACTCTCTTTGGAGGACCTCAATCAGCTCAGAGGGAGAGAACAAGGCAGTGCTGGTCCCGAGCTGGAAAGGGGCCGTGGCAGAGCTGGGAAGGTTCAGGTGAAGGAGGGCGAGGGCACCCGGACCCTCCCTCCCTCCACGCCCCGGCCGGGCCAGCAGAGCAACCCGGAATGCTGCACTGCAATCTTTTCCACTTAATTCCCTGAAATTACTGGATGGAAAGAGACAATATTCTTGTTTTTGTTATTATTTTTTAAGCCCCTTTGCAAGGTGGTCGTTGTTCCAGGGAGAGGCTTTTAAGCAACGCTCTGGCTGGATCTTTAAGGGAATAAGTGGGAAGGATTTGTGGGCTAGCAGATGGTAGATTAGCATCTTAAGAGACTCCATGGGTATTAAACTGTCCTAGTGAAAGAGTGGAGATAGAATAAAGCAATTCAATTTTTTTTTTTTACTTTGGTTTTGTTCTCCCTTGAGGATTGGAGTTCCCATCCCTTCTCCTGCCTCTGCTACGGGTTCTGTTCTGTGTGCGTAGCTGCGCGTGCGTGCTTGTAAGAACTTGGAAACAGGGTTCTGGTTTTCGTTGTTTTTTTTTTTTTTTATTTCTGGATTTTTGACGTTTTCAGCAGATGTCTCCACGAATAAAACCAAACTGAGACTAATAAAAGTTTAAAAAATTGGCAAGGTTCTCCCGAGCCTCGGTTGTTCCTCCTACAGAGCTGTCTCCTGTCGGTTGAGATGTGATTTTATAGAAAACTTGCTGTATAAAAGACTAAGAATGTTGCCAGGCCACGAGAGAAATATTTAAAACAATTGAAAGAGAAATTTAACCAGCAGAGGATTTTTTTTGGAGGTGGGAGGGGAAGGGTGGGATGGGATGAGTGGTTGTGAGCAACGGGGAATTTCCTCTGCATGTTCAAGTCCTGACTGCAATAGCACCGTTGCTGTATCCATATGTAGTACCTTTTCCAAATACTATTTATATTGTAAAAACAAAAGTGTGTTTCCTCACCCCATATTCAGATGCTGAGTTATGTTGAAACATGAACCTGGAACTGTTGAATGCCCTTCCTTGGTGCAAGGGTTTTCTCTCTTTTTGTTGATTTTTAAATCCCTCTTTTTGGTTTAGGAATGACTTGTGCAGATTTGGGATAATGACCATATTGATGGCCTCTGGGCATCAGACTGTTGAGAAGGAAATAGGAAATGCACATTCCTACCCCTTCCTCCAGTGAAATATATTTGTGTCTGATTATGTGCTATAAAAATGATTTTTTTTCTTTCTCCCCCTAGATTAAGGCTGTGATGTATTTTTTGCCTTTTTTTTTTCTCTGCCTCTAGGTTCAAAATGAATTAAAGGCTGTTGAGCATTTCAGAGTGACACTTTTTGGGGGGTTGAAGTCTCTTCATTTCTAAGTTTAAAGTCTTTTGTAAAGCAGGAGGTCGTTGAACCTCCTAAAACAGCACCTTCCTGAACCTTCATTTAAACACCTTAAATTTCCCATCCTGAGTTTTTTGACAAATTCCTCTCCAGTTATTGCAGGATGAGGCTGGTGCTGCAGGTTATGTGAAAGAAATTAAATCTCCAACTTCCAGGCCTTCTCAGCTTAATGGTTTCTCTTGATAAGATCTGAGGAGTTGTCCAGTGGGAAGAAGCCGCTGAGAGGAATTCCACAGAATTTACACCCACGCAAAGCTAGCCTTTGAGTTTTGTGTTGCTGCAGTAAGAACTGACATAATTTTAAAGATGATTTAAGAGGCAGCACTTCCCAGGAACTGCCTGGATCCGTGGTCAGAAGGATCAGCCTCTCCGTAGCTGCCTCGCAGGGTGGAATGGGCATTTCCACGCTGCCCCCCAAGCCACCGGGGGCTTGTGTTGCTCCCTGGGGTTGCTGCGCTGAAACGTGGATGGTGTGGGGTTACAGGAGATCCTGCTGTGCCCAGGGAATCCTCAGGGAGACGATGGGAATGCTACGAGCGCTGTAATGTTGAGCTTTGCTTCCCACACTTCCTCAGCAGCGGTCAGGGCTGGAAGGAAGAGCGTGGATGGGCACAGCTCCTTACCCTCCTCCTCCTCTAGTCTCTCCATATTCCTTTTCCCTGGRGAAGGTTATTTGTGGGCATTAACCCACTGTTAACCTGCACAGCTGAGCTGCATCTCCACTAAAGCTATTTCAGTTTCCTCCTTTGATTTTTCCGTGCTCTGTGTTCATGCCAGCTCCGTCCTCTGGAGCTGCTGCCTGGACAGATGCTCGTGGGTGGTGCTGCTGTGCAGCTCCCACCCGCCTGGTGCCTCTGCTCCTGCCCTCTTGAGCTGTGCCCAGGACCAGTACCCGCCCTGGGTGCCCAGGTAGGGATGGGATGTGGAGCTTTCCCTGGCACCCAGGGCGGGGTTTCCCGCAGGCTCCCCAGCTCCAGGACACACGAGCAGATGTTCTGAGACCTGTGGCACAGGAGCTGCTGGAAGGCCCCGAGTCAGTGTCACCAACTGACACTGGCACAGTAAAGGCATTTGTGATAATTGCTGGCAGCAGAGAGAAGATGGGGATCGGCAGCTCCTTCCCCCTTCCAGGCCGGCGGAGACTCCTGGTGTGCCTGGAGAGTGGAACAGGGCATGGAGGTTCATTAACTCCTGGCTGGAGAAAGACCTTTAGCTTGGCAAGATGAAACGAGACACTTCCTTTTTTTCCTTTGTAAAGGACAGGATTATACAGAAAACTAAACCCAGCAGTGTTCATTGGGTGAGGCTGTGCAGTGGTGGGGCCAAATGGACAATCCCAACTTCCCTGAAGCCTGATGAGAATTCTGCCTCTTTGTCCTCTGCTGGGTCATGGTTCTCTCACTTTAGTCCTTTGGAACCTAAATTTGGGTTCTCATTTTGGTTTCCTGTGGAAACCACTCCTCTTGCAAATGCATTTCAGTGCACGTCACTGTCCACATGTGGCGTTTTGTGGCTTTCCCATCCGTGGCCTCTCCAGGCTCCCAGCTCGTACAGGGTTGGACATCCCAGGATCTCAGACACTCCCTCTTCAGTGTACTTGCACCTTTCCTTTTTGCTTTATTTTTTCGACTGTTCAGCTTAGGGAAAGAGCAGATGATAGAAAAACCTTGTCACGTGCTGCAGACATCTGTGCTTAGGCCAGTTTTGCAGAACTTCTATTTCYTGAGGTTATTCCGTGAGGATTTTTCTCTGTTCCTCTTCCCTCGCTGTTCGGATTAGTTCTTCATCAGTAGTTCTCCTTCAGCTTGAACAAATTGCACCAGTTAAATAAAACTACTCATTAAACAGGTGCAATTCCCTTCTGGAAGCACGCCCATGCTTTGGTGGGAGTGCTTTGCTCAGGGAGTTTTACCTTCAGGAAACCAGGAGCTGGTTTAACCCAAACTTGGCTCTGAAGGTGCTGTTTTAGTTTAAGAGCAATTTGGGTTGAGCTTGTGGAATTTCTCACGTCAGCCATGAGGAGACACCACGAGTGAGTTTAGCCCTGTGAAATTCAAAGTGTCTGAGTACCTGGCACAGGTGGTACCTGCAGTGCTCCTGCAGCTGCAGGAATAGAGCTTGGACACATCGCTGGAGACTCCAGCAGAAAGACTCCAGAGGAGTTCCTGTGGGTTCCTGATTTCCAGCCCCACGTTCAGGTCAGCTCTTGTTCCTTGTCCCATGAACAACTGTGCTGGCACATGCACACAAAAAAAAGGCACTTTTGGCACAATCCCAAGACTCAAATGAGCTGGAGCTGTTGACACAGAATTATTTGGCAGCTTTGGTAGCAGAAGAAGAGAAGTCCTTGGGTTACTTGCTCACCAACAGAAAATCACTGGGAGTTATTTATTCTGCGTAAGAGCAGCAAAACAATTAAACTTTTAGTTTCCAAGAGGGGAAATGTAAAGGTCACTGTGCAAATACTGTTTGGAATTACACAGCGACCACAGCTTAACCACTCTTCCTGTGGAACAAACAGGATTTTGGCTGTGTTTCAGCACAGTTGACTTTGGCTTACCTCTCCACCCCAGCCTGGCCATTTCAGATGCCAGCTGCTAATATCCCCCAGCAAACGAGCTCGGAGCCAAGCTGTCTCTGAAAGAGGAGTGATACCCTCCCCTGTGCCCCAGATCAGGGTTTAAAAATAAATAAATGGCCAGACCCACTGCTCATCTGCTTCATTTAACGGAGCCATCTCTGGAAAACACAGCAAATTGTCTTTGATTAGGAGTGAATGGTCAGTTACCCGTGATCCAAGCCAAGATGCTGCTGCCCTGGAGAGGAGCAGGGATTCATCTGCCTGACTACAGAGAGAAATCCGAGTTGATTGTAAGTCCAGAAGGGCTGCTGGACAATTTTCTCTGTGGAGAAGCCACGAGGTGGGAGAAGGGCTCTGGTGCAAGCCTGGTTTCCTCGTGGCTCTGCTTAGAGCTGAGGTTTCCTTCTCTTTGTTACCTGAATAGCTCCGAGCCCCTTGGAGCTGGCGACGTGGTGCGTCTGATTAATCTGGGATTCAGCTGTAACATGGAATTAACTCTGCAATCCAGGAGCTTTGTGGCCTGGCTTGGGTGATTAGTGTGAGATTTTTGTCAGCACGAAGTGAAAGATCTGCCTGAGCACTACTTTGTGAGCTCCCACTGCTCAGGGATGGGGCTGGGTTACRGGAGCAATTTATCATCACATTTTTCACTAATTCAGCTGAGAGACAATTGGCTGCTTGTTAAACGCTGCCATTTCCCTCACTTCTGTGATTCCCCAAATCCAGGACTCGGTCCATTTTGTCCAACTTCATTTCCCTGCAGTTTTTCTCCGTAGTAAGAGATGTCCTTGGGTTTTGCCCTGGCTGGGATTCAGATGTTCAGATGTGCTCAGACCTGAGTGGCGAAGCAGCTGCAGGTGCCAAGGACCTGGTGGAGCTTTGCCGTGAGCAGCAGCACTGACAGGACCTGGCGCGGCATGTCCAGGGAAGCTGTGGCTGCCCCATCCCTGGAAGTGTCCAAGGCCGGGCTGGACGAGGCTTGGAGCAGCCTGGGATAGWGGAAGGTTTCCATGGCAGGGGGTGGAACGGGATGAGAGACAGAGTTTGTTGAAATTCGATTTTTTCGTGTGTTTTCCTCTCCCCACTTCCGCCCGGGTACAGCTGRGCACAAAACTCCCCTAAGCTGAGGCGTTTTTATCGTGGCACCAAGATGTCAACAGCTTCTCCTAAAACACTCGGGCTTAGCCGCTGGTGTGGGGAGGAGGGAGCAGGGTCTGGGCGCTCTGTGTGGACACAGACGTGCCAACGCCTCCGGCACCGCACCTGGGACCTGCCAGCCAGGGAAAACAGGGATCAGACCGGCCCTGGGAGCACGTCTGTCCCGAGAGCTGCCGTGTCCTGCTGTGGTTTCCCAACACTGACGGTCCTTTTCCCTTTTCCCTTTTCCCTTTTCCCTTTTCCCTTTTCCCTTTTCCCTTTTCCCTTTTCCCTTCTCCCTTCTCCCTTCTCCCTTCTCCCTTCTCCCTTTTCCCTTCAGTACAGCATCTCCTTCCTGGATCTGGGTGCTGATGGTTGTAATCCTGGCATCCTGTTCCTTCTTATGTCAGTTCTCAGTGGGGGAAATTTTTCCTTTTGTACAGCTTTGCTTTCAATTTAACAGCTCTCTGCTTTCCTGTAGAATATTGCAAAGAGGCTCTCCCAGCTGCTTTGTTCCTACTCCAGGTTCATTTCTTTCCTCAGGATTTGACTGAACTGTGCTGGGAGAGGAGGAAGAAAATTCCTTCCACGAGCAGGCTGTCAGTTCAAGGAGCTCCTGGTGTTCCCCTCAGGGCTTCCTCCAGTCCAGAGCAAGGAAAACAAATTAAAACCAAGGCAGTGGAACYCAACAGAATATTCTACACTTGTTTTTGTGATTTATTAGCTCCAGAGTCGATCAGGGAAATTTATGGCACTGTGTTTTTGTATTGCTGGAGCATCCTGTGTGCATAATTCGGAGTAAGATTAATTCCTGTGTGATAAAGGAAGAATAAACCCCAGTGAAGACAGGCTTGTGCCCTGGAAATGGTTTTCAGTCTCTGCTAGAACATGGTGAAACCGGATAATGGGGAAAATAATGGGAAAAGTGGTTTGCTGTGTAATCACCATCCTCCGGAGATTTTATTTCAGTGACTCAGCAGAGAAAGAAATGAAAACTTGAGGCTTTTGGCCACTGCCAAGGTGGTGGTTGTTGCTCTTACAGCAGGGTTTGAAGTTTACAGTTTCACAATGAATTTGGGGCAAAAGGAAAGGGAATTCCGTGGTGTTTCTGGCACCTTTGGCAGCTGCCTGAGGGCAGGGATGTGGGCCTGGGAGTGGGGTGGAATGAGATCAGGGATRGGTGGAATTATCCTGAGTGCTTTATTTCTTTAAGGTGATTGTTTCCGAGTCAGCTCTGCTCTGCTCTGCACGGCACTTCCAAAGAGCGGGAGCAAAATAAAATAAAGCAGGGAAGTTCTTGGCACCGTGAATGTTTGGGATCCGTCCCAGGTGTGGGCTGAGGTGTAAGACCAGCTTTGGCACAGCTCCAGCATCCCCCTGCCCAGGAAAGGCTTGGGAATTACCCGGGACAGAGACATCAAATGCCCAGTCCAGGCTGGACCTGCTGCCACCAGGATCGCCCATTCCAGAGGCTGTTTAACAGAGCAGTGACATCTCTGGTAATTATGTCAGGCTCCTCTGGAGCCTGGGAGGGAGCTGATATTCCTGCTGGATCCCTCCCTGGGCAGGGCGGGCGAGGGCAGCTCCCTCCGAGGGCAGTGGGAGGGTGGGAACCAGCCCGGGGCTGTCGGGGCTGCACCCAGGGACCCCCCAGTTCTGCCTCCCCCTCCCCAGCAAGGAGCAGACAAAAGCCAAGATCTGATAATAGAATCTGGTCGGAACAGCTGTCTGCTGACAAGTATAATAAACTGTATTAATGGTGTCATTATTATTCCCTAATTAAAAGCTAATAACTAAGAGTTAATTGCCTTTAAAAGATGAAGCAGCGCCATGGCAGGGATTTATCTCTGTTTTTCTTTGCTTGCCTGGCTGTGCTGATATTTTCAGGCTAATTAATTGAATCAAATCTTACTGAAAACTAATAATCTCTCTGTGTCGATTCAGCCAATTGAATTAAAAGGTGTTTGCTGTGTGCTGGGCTTAAAACCCCCTCATCTGTATATTTATGTATTTATGTGTGTGTGTTCTTCGGTCACCTCAGGTCACAGGGTCAGCAGGACACCGGGCACAGACCCTGGTGGGAAAATGTCTTGGTGGGGAGAAGTTTCTCCTGATGTTCGGAGGAGGGAAATGGAACTTCCCACTGCCAGGGGGCACGGTTAGATGGGATATTGGGAAGGAATTACTCCCTATGAGGTCGTGGGGCCCTGGCACAGGTTGCCCAGAGCAGCTGTGGCTGCCCYAGCCCTGGAAGTGTCCAAGGCCAGGTTGGAAGGGGCTTGGAGCTCCCTGGGACTGTGGAAGGTGTCCCTGCCTTTTTGCAGACACAGTTGCTGATGGTGCTGCTCCCCATTTCCCCTGTCACTGCTGTCCCCTCCAGGGCTGTTTTGGGGTGGAGGTGCAGCCACAGAGTGTGAAACTGCCCAAAAAGTCCCACCTCAGCATMCCCTTCACGAGCTCCTGGCAGTCGTGTGATGCCAACTGAAAGGAACCAAATGTTCTCTTTGGAAGTTCACTTTATCAGTGTTAATCTTCTCTGTGGAGTAAATTTTATTAAAGTTCCCCAAAGAGCAAATTGTAAATTCATTAGTGCCCATTTTGGACTGCACCTTCCCTCATTTTGGGTAAAAAGGAGATTAGAAGTCATCTGGGCTCCGCGATAATTAAAAAGAAGATGCTCAAACATAATTCTTAATTAAACAGTAATGAGATAAGAACTTGTATAGTCTGCTTTTGGTCTGTTGGAAAGATGCAGAGGTTCCCATTGTAATTATGTGATTTATGATCTCCCACACAAAGATGTAATTAGTTTTTTCTCCCCCCTTTTTAAAATTTAAACATTATTTAGATAAAAAATTGCACAGCAATTTGAATCTGCTTTTCCTGAGGGAATAGTAATTTGCTTTGATTTATCTTTAGGTTTCAAACTAAAAAAATTCTTTGTAGCTAAAAGGGGATACCCTAAAATATAACCCCTCCTGCMAGTCCAAGAGCCCTGAGGAGAGGGAGGTGGGAGGTGGGGAATGAGACATTTGAGGCTAAGAAATCGTGAAAATATTTCTTCCTGCTTAAAAAGGTCACATTTKTGTTTCCAGATGTCACCTGTGGAAAGTTTTCCCCTCTGACACTGACCTGTCTTGTGAACTGGACCCGTGGAGGGTTTGTTTCTGCCTCCCTCGTCCTCTGTGCAGATGGAGTGAGCCCTTGGAGCTGCAGGGGTGGAACTGGATGAGCTTTGAGGTCTCTTCCCACCCAAACCAGGCTGGGATTCCATGTGGTGGATCTGTAACTTCAGGCACTACTGGGTTCTTAGCAATGGCCCTGCAAGCTTGTTCTGCTCTGATGTTGTTCCCCTGTCCCTCCTCCAGGACATTCTGCCTTGCTGCTGTTTGTCCCCTAGTGCAGGAGGGTTGGGGGTTGGGATCTCTGTGTCCCACTCCAAATCCCTGCTGGTTGCTGTGTGAGGCACCAGGGCGTCCCAGGAGTGGGTTGGGATCTCTGTGTCCCACCCCAAATCCCCGCTGGTTGCTGTGGGAGGCACCAGGGCATCCCAGGGGCTGTGAGAGGGTTGGTGGTGGTCTGGAAGAGCTGGTGCAGCTCCGGCTGTGTCCCGGAGCTGTGGTGACCGGGTGGCATCACGGAGACCCCCAGGGCCCCCAGGGCCATCTCAAGTCCAAGGGCCACCCCTCCCCTGCTGCTGGAGACCTCCCAGCATCGCTCCCCCCGAGGCACCTCCAGCATCTCCTCCCCAGGCTCTAAGAATATCCCGTGGGCAAAACCTGCAGGGCCCATGGTGCATTGATTTGAGTAATTTGCTCTGTTTTGGTGGTTTTCATTGTGTTTGTGGCCGTGGGACTCAGCTGCCTCGGCTGTCGCCCCTGGGGAAAGGCTTTGCACCTCACTCCTGTGGCAAATGCTCCGGCAGCTCCTCCCTGGTGTGTTCTGGGGGAAGTGGAGATGGATGCATCTTACACTGACACTGCAGCATCCTTCTCCTGAGCCTCTGCACACAGGAAACACCTCACAGAATCCCAGAGAGGTTTGGGTTGGAAACAACCTTACAGCTCACCTCATTCCAACCCGCTGCCATGGGCAGGGACACCTTGCACTAGAGCGGGATACTTGGAACCCCAGCCGGTCTGAGCCTTGAGCAGGGTGTTGTTGCCCTAAAGAAATATAAGAAGGTATCTCTTGCCTGGCTGTGGGTTGTTCTTTGCTCCCAGCAGCACACATGAGCCATCCCCACCCTGCCATCCTGCAGGTTATTCCACTGGGATGTGCTCGGCTCTCCCAGCCTGGAGTCGGGAGAAGGGCCTGGTGGGAGTGGAGCCTGAATTAGTGATGTTCAGCAATTTCCTGAACAACACCTTACACGGCTCAGGCAGAACGCTATGTGTTTAAAGAAAAGAGAATCTTYTTTTTTTTAATCATTTGGACACAATTTTTTTTCCGAGGGGTTTATTATCCTCGGTAAGCCCAGGATAAAGCCCTTGTGTAACCCATTAATCTGGGGCTGCCATCTGCACGGCTGTGAGTGCCCCTGTGTGCACGGCCGGGCACGGACACGGCCGGGCACAGCCCAAACTCCCTGAATCGGGAACTCCTCCCTCTGATGGCTGGAGGGGTTGGGGGTGTTGGTGTTCCAGGAGGTACAGGCACGGCGAGATCGGGACATGGGGCTGTGATCCCTGTGCAGACTGCAGAGAGATCTGGTGTTCCTGCTCTCTAGAYGGATGGGTGGGTGCATGGATGGATGGATAAGTAGACAATGGAAAAATAGGGAGATTAAAGATGGATTGGGGTGAATACATTAAAGGGTTGGAGAGCGTGTGGTTATCACACAGCAAGGTAATGATGCTGCTCAGGCTTCAGCAGCCTTCCCAGGCCAGGGACAGGGACACCTTCCACTATCCCAGGTGGCTCCAAGCCCTGTCCAGCCTGGCCTTGGACACTTCCAGGGCTGGGGCAGCCACAGCTGCTGTGAGTGTGGAGGCAGAGTGTGACTGTGCTGCGTTCTCACTGGTGCTGGGCAGGGCTCCTCTCCAGGCTGACGGAGCCTTTGGCTCGCTGGGAAGAGCAAGAGCTGCCCCCTGGGCCTGGGACGGCTCCAGAGAGGGAGCTGGATGAGCTGGGGGTGGTGCCCAGAGCAGGAGGGGTGTGAGAACCTGGTGGCAGGACACTGGAAGCCACGGTGGGCTTTTCCTTCAGAGCCTGTGGAGGAGCCGGGATGTGAGGAGGGAAAGCTGTGACAGCTCCTGGACCGTGGCATCCATGGTGCTCCAGCCTGGGGTTCGCTGCTGGGAGGAGGGAGGAGGTTTCTGTGCAGCAGATAAGGGGCTGTGGCCTCTCAGGTGCCTGTGCTGGCACTGCAATGGAAGTGATTGAACTTGTGCTTTCCTCCCTAGGAAACTGGGAGCAGACTCCCTGTATCCCTTTCCCAGTGGATGAACTTGTAGCAATAGTAAGACAATTTTCTCAGCACCTCCGAGGGTATTTACTTTTTCCATTTCAGTTCTACATCTGTTCACTTGCCGACTTGGAATTTGCAACCATCTTATTTAGGAGAAGGAATTGATTTCTCGGTCTGTTACTGCTGCTCTTGGTATAATTAAAGCATATTGCAACGTGAGGAATTTCTCCTGGCCTGGGAACTGCTTTGCCACTTGGGTAATTCTGTAAACCAAGAAAAGCTTTTCCTTTTCCTCTGGAATGTAAATTACAGTTACAGCTACTTTAAAGGCTTTGTTCTGCTGCAGGGGACTGGGGGGCTCTTGGTTTAGGGCTGTGCAGGGGCCTGGGGGCTTCTGCAAATCAATCCCTCAGGGATTTGGCATCCAGGCTGCTGTGAATTCCAACTGAGGCACAAACTGGTTTTGCCCAGTTTGGGACAAGCCTGCTCCGTCCAAGCCCCTGGGAAGGCTCTGCTGCTCTGAGCCTTATGGGGCAGCACCGGGGCGGCTGTGGGGTCTGGATGATCCTCGTGGCCCTGCTGGGATGTCCCAGGGCAGAGGGAAGGATGGGCACAGCTCTCTGAGGTGGCCAGACTGGAGTGGGCAGGGTGGGGGTCCCCAAGCCAGGACGTGGTCTGGGGTCTGCAGGTGGCCCTGGCCAAGGGGGACTCGGGGCTTGGTGGCCTCTGAGCAGCTGAGCTTGAGCAGAGTCATTCAGGATTGACCTTTGGATACAGTTGTGTTAAAGGGAGAGGGGAGAGCAAGGGCTCGAAGAGGCATTGATTAAACTGTGAGAACAATCCCCTCAGGATTTGCACAGGAATGGTGCCAGGGGGCTGTGAGGGTGGCACGGGGGCTTGTCCTGGGGCCCTGGAGATGGGACCAGCGCTGGCCAGGGCTGGGGGCAGCTCTGAATCCTGCCAGGAATGCTCTGAGCACTGAGCCATGCCCTAGACACTCCATAAGGAAAACCTGTGCTGGAGGGACCGATTTGGCTCTGCTCCCAGTGTCCTTCTCATCTTTAATAAAAGAGGGCTCTGAGATTCCCTTGTAAAACCAGTCCCTGCCTTAACCCTGCTGCTCCCTCAGGAATGAGATCCGTGTAGATCCGGAGCCCCTGGGACAGCCCTGCTCCGTAAGAACATCCCCTGCAACGAATGACTCCTTCCACCCCTGCTCACGTCTCCAATAAACTCGCTGACAAAGCTGTCACTCGGAGCTCGTGTGAGAGAAAGAGGAGACAGAGAGAGGGAAGAAACCCTGGGATCAATAAGGAACAAGAGCCTCCCCTCCCGCCCTGCTGCCAACGAGCATTAATGGGCCATCACAGAGAGTTTAATTAAAAGCAAAGTCAGCCCCGTGCCAGGTTTCAGGCTGGTGCTGTCTGGCACAGCAAACCTGGAGAGACTGAGCTGGGAGCAAGCATTCCTGTTTCATTTGCTCCCAGCAGCTGGGATGGGCCCCATCCAGAGGGGTGCCAGAGCTCAGGGAGCGTTTGGACAACACTCTCAGGGGTGCACAGGGTGGGATTGTTGGGGTGTCTGTGCAGGGCCAGGAGCTGGACTCTTAGTGGGTCCTTGCCAATTCAAGATATTCCACGATTCTATGTAAAGTTTTCATCCTG
The DNA here is from genome assembly GCA_018881555.1 of Amblyornis subalaris. Taxonomy (NCBI): domain Eukaryota; kingdom Metazoa; phylum Chordata; class Aves; order Passeriformes; family Ptilonorhynchidae; genus Amblyornis; species Amblyornis subalaris. Next base: position 1,370,133 of record JACAXG010000155.1, read on the forward strand.
TGTTTGCTTCCTTAACTGGCTTCCTGCAGCGCTGGTTGGGTTTTTTTGAAAGATTTACTTAGTTCCCAGCTGTTGTTCCAATTCTCTTTGTCACTCACCTTCCTGTGCTCCATGTGGAATTTATTTCAGTTCTGCGAGGGGTTTGCTTCTCAACCCGGGGGACGGTCACGCCAGCTCAGAAAAGGATGGAGCCAAAATAAGAGCCTGGAGAGCAGTGATGGGAATGATTATCGTCATGGAGAGACAGGAATAGCAGCGCTGGGAGTGCAGGGGAGCAGGTAGGCAGGGAGGGAGGGAGGGGAAGGCTGAGAAACAGAGCTTAGAAGAAGAATCAGTTTTTCCTTTCTGTTCTTCAATGATAACATAAAGTGAGCATCAAAAACCCCCTCACTGATGTGGGGCTGGTGAGGTGCCTGTCCTGTGTCTCGTGGCTGAGCTGTGGAGCCACTCGTGCTACAAATTTCCTTTGAGTCCAGATTATGAAGTCAAAACTCGTTACTATTCCCAGACTGCCTGGAGGGACGCACGTACATGAGACGTGCTTATAAACCAGGAGAGTTCTGGGTTTTATTCCTTTCTCTTTTTTCCTGTGCCATCAGGGTGGTTGCTGTTTGATGTGCGGTTGGCTCCCTCCCCGCTCCATCTATCACACGGAGTAACAACATTCTGGAGGTGATGTCATTCCCTGGGATCTCAGCTCACCTGATGCTGATCACAGTTCTGTGGGAAATTGCTAATTAATTTTTTGTTCTTTTCGTTAAGCTGGAGTCAAACTGCTGCTGCTGGTGTCAGTAGCAGGGAGAGGGGGAGCTGTGGAAGGGAGGGAAGGATCCCAGGTGCAGAGCACTTGCATCATCCTCCAGCCCCCGTGTCCTCGCCAGCCTCTCCTGCTGTGCTCCCGTCTGGCTGAGGTGGAAGAGGTGGGAAGCTCAGGCTGGACTGAGGCTCCCTGTGAGCAGCAGCCAGGGTTGGCACAGGCGTAGGAAAGCCTTTGGCGAGGCTTAGCAGGGTCTGGATCCGTGGGACAAGGGGTTTTCAGTGGCTCCTAGAACCCAGAATGGTTTGGGCTGGAAGGGACCTTAAAGCCCATCCAGTCCYGCCCCTGCCATGGGCAGGGACACCTTCCACTGTCCCAGGTTGCTCCAAGCCCTGTCCAACCTGGTCTTGGACACTTCCAGGGCTGGGGCAGCCACAGCTTCTCTGGGCAGCCTGTTTCAGGCTGTCCCTGAGCTGGAGCTCAGCTTTCTGCTTTTGGCATCCCCACCCTGGTGCTTCACAGGTGATGGCAGCGTGGCACAGGCTCTTCCAGGGATCTGCCCTCCCTTCCTAGACTATCTCCCTCAGTGCAGACATGGGAACCTCCCTCTGCCACGGCCCTGACAGGGAACCACTGGCTGTCAGTGCCTCCTGCTCTGAGCAAGGCTCTTTATTCACTGAGATTTTTCCCAATCCTCCCCCACACCTGGGCAGCACCTGGGCCATGGGTCTGCATCCTCCTCCCTCTGGGCTCCACCTGGAGCAGGGACAGGGCTGTGAGGTCTGTGTCACACCAGGGACACACCAGGGACACACAACCACCCACCAAGGGGGAGAACCTCCAGGCAGGCAGAACCTTCCTGCTGGATCCCGGTCCCGGCTGAGCTCTCCCCCCTCGCCCATCGCTAAACCAGCAACGACCTCATGCCCGTGGCACTGCACTTTGGGCCCAGAGCTCCCCAGATGAGGTTGTTTCTTTGCAGCCACGTGTTTGGCTCGTACAGGTGCCTATTTTTAGCAGGAGCAGAGGGAGAGCAGAGGGAGAGCAACTGTTCCCTGGCCCTGGGCACCGGCAGGACGGATTTGGGAGTCTCTGCCCAGCGCAGCTGCCTCGGCCCTGCCCCTCCCACACACACAGGGCTGCAGCACATTCAGACAATCTTCCTTTAATACAAAGTCAATATATCTACATACACCGTGGTATGAAAACCACTTACTGTTTCAGTTTGAAATAACAGTGTGAAAGCAACAGCACTTTGCTCTCATACAAAGAAAAAAACCTCCCCCCTCCCCCCAACTTGTCCAGTAAGATTTTGCTGCAACATACTTAGAAATTTGGGCAACTTTCACACAAATAAGTAAAATCTCGAAGAAGCCTTTCAGTCGGTTCTTTTTTTTTTTCTTTTTCTGTTTTCAGTTAAAGACAGGAAATGGGTTGTGTGGGGGTTTCTGGGCAGCACTTGATGGCCATGATTACCCTTTCTAGAAAAATAAAAAAAAAGGAAAGGGCAGAGGTGAGCAGAGTTGGGGTCAGGGTGTCTGTTCCCAGATATCCTGTGCTCCGTGCATGGCTGCAGGAGAACTCCTGCAGGAGCACTGGAGCCACGACCAGCAGAGACAGACCTGGGCTGCCCCTGCCACACACCTGGGATGTTAAAACCCCTGACGGGTGTCAAAGCTCTGAAATGACATCTCTGTCTCCAGTCAGCACAAGCCACTGGTGCTGTTGGATCTCCCAGTTCAGCCCTGGCCCTGCACGGCCACAGCTGAAGGGGAGGGAATTGGCACTGCCACCCCCCCTCCACCTGCTGCTCCTCCTCCCTCCCAGGGACGTGGGATATGTCTGTGATTTAAAACAAGAGAACCCAAAAAAAAAAAAAAAAATAAAAAAAAAAATCCAGAAAGGACAATTTGTTCTTACATGAGCAAGTTAAACCTTTTAAATGGTAGAAAAGCAATATGTAGAAGTAGCAATTTGCACTGCATTTTTATATATCACAGCCATTACACGTAACATTTCTACAGTGAAAAAATAGACTGTCTTTGAACATAATATGAACAAATAAGCAAATTTTTCTTTTAAATTCATTGACTGATATTCTTTGTCTTTTTAAAAAAAAAAAAGGAAAAAATACACTATTTAAAAAAAAGGTAATGTCACTTGTTACAGTTACATCGATACTTTAAAGAAAGCCACTCACAGTATTTGCCATTGGATGCACCTTCCTGGATCTTTCCCAGTTCTCTTACAGCTGGGGCATGTTGGGGACAGTGGGACGTGGGAGCTGTGCAAGGAGTGACAGTGCTGGGACAGTCCTGAGAGGAGCTCCCGAGAGCTGCTGAGTTCAGAGGCGAGGGGCTGGCACCAGCAACCAGCTAAATACTGGAAATAAATTTCTTTAGGGTGTTTCTGGGGCTCCTGGCAGGGAGATGCTGCTGGCAGGGAGATGCTCCCGGGCAGGGATGGGGGGACACAGCTGCTCACAGCAGGAGTGGGGGTGTGAATGTGCAAAGAGCCTGGGGAAGGGGCTGCCTTTCTTCCCGGGGTGTCCCACCCTGCTCCAAGGAAAGCCAGATGTGCTGGAAAGGGGCCCAGACCCAGCAGTCAGAGACCCCAGCCCAAGCAAGGGGAGGGGGCCACCCCCCACAGCCAGCTCTGGGGGTTGTATCTCTCGCTCTTTCTCTATCTTTTTAAATATCCTAAAAAATAAATTTTGGAATTAGAAGAAATGAGGAATGTTCCAAGTATTCAAAATGTGAGCTATAAAACCTCTGGCGTGGCAGGGGCATCCCGTGAACGCTGTTGCAAGGTGCCTGCAAGCCCAGAATCATCCCAATGCTGATACTGAGGTTATTAAGACTCCAGCTAGAAGAACTCCTGACCCTAAGTTTGCCTTAGTGTTGAGATTTAGTTCCTTTTCTTGCACAGAACTCCTTCAATTCTGCAAGTGACTTCCTTTAAAGACTGCCAACTATATTAGTAAATAAACTGAACTCTAATGATGTAACCAAAGTCGGTTTTTCCTTCCCTTCTCCAGCAGAAACATTTCCCAGGGTGTGTTGTAGCTTTTGGATCTGTCTCCCCGTGTCCATCCGTCCTCCCCAGCGAACACCTCCTGAGGAACCATGAGCAGTTCCGAGCAGTYCTCCCGAGCTGCCTCTCCCAGGGCCAGGTTACAACGTGGAGTTCCCAAAGGGGTGTTCCTTCCAATCCTCCCCCCTGCTCCCGATGCATTGTCCAGATGAAAAGGTACTTCTTCTGAGTCAGTTTTGTAAGTTCAAGCGCTCCTCCTGGGTCAGAAGAGGCCTTCCAGGACTGAAGTGGTTGGTAGAGTCTGCACAACGATGGCTTTTTATGTTGCATAGTGATCAAAACTTCCCAGATACTCCAGAGCTGCCTGGTAACAGAACTGGTATTCATCCTGCCAACAGCAAAGAGAAGCAGCATCAGAGGTGGGAAATGACTCCTCAGGATCCCTGTCCTGCTTTCCAGRCAGCACAAACCTGAGCAGGAACCTCTGTGATTCTCAAAGAGCTGAGAACTCCTGGGAGAGGGAAGTTCCAGCCCTTCCCTTTCTGTCTGTGCCTGTCAGGTACTGAACACCCCCACACTCTCCTGTCGGCCCCACAGCCACGTTCTTGTTCTTGGGTAAGAACTGAGGATGCCAGACGGGGATGAAATCTTTTTAAAATTAATTTTGGGCTTCAGATCCCTCCCAACCCACCCCACTGCATGGTTGCTGGGACAGGGAGGGCCCAGCCCCCTCACCTCTGTTTGCACCATTGCAGGTCGTTGTGTTCGCAGCATCTTCACTGTCTGGAAAATATCTACAACTCCCTCGTAGCGCATCCGCTCCAGGACGATGCTCAGGGTGATGAACACTCCGGTCCTGCCCACGCCAGCACTGCAGGAAGGGCACAGAAACCCTCAGGGAATTGTATGTTACAATGTTCAAATGTTCCTGTAAATGCCGAGGTTGGGGTAGGGTGGAGCTGTGCCTTGTGAACGTGWTGGGAGTGCAGAGCCTGGGTCAGTCCTCCAGGAGAGATACCCAGAAATAATCCAAGTGCCAGAGTGTGACCCAAAAAATGTTTGAGAAAGGGAAGTTTAAAAAGTTAGAAGCTTTGGGTAGTGGTAAAAGGCATTCAGTGGGAAAATTATTCCTAATATGCAATATTGGGCTTTTAAAATGAAATCATTTTAGTAAGAATGGATGATCCTCTCCTGCCTATGAGCAAGGAGGTACAATTCTTGCTAGCAGCAAACACAACCCAGCAGTGTTGGAGGTACAAATTGGGCTGAGACTGGTAAAAAATACTTCCAATTCTGCAGGTCAAATATTATATTCTATATGTAACACTGTGGTTCCCATCTCCTTCAGAGGTATCAGCATTTCATACCTCTCCTCTAAATATAAAGGGTCAAAAGCCTTTTGGGCAGTGCTCAGGGCTGAAGGGAGATGAGTTTGGGTGGCAGAACTGTTTGGCACTGACACCCCCAAGAAATCTGCCTGCAAGGATGGTGTGGGAAAGGAGCGAGATATCTGGATTTTAATTCCTTCTGTTCTCTGCATGCCCAGATGGATGAGGTGTGTCCATGTGCTTACCTGCAGTGGACAGAGATGGGGCCATCCTGGCCAAACTGCTCCTTGGTCTTGTGTACCTGTCCAATGAAGTCGATAAAACCTTCTCCTGATTTTGGCACACCTTGTTCTGGCCAGTCAGTGAACTGGAACTGACGAACAGTTCGTGACTGACCATCCTGGGGGACACAACAGGAATAGTTACACACCCTGGATTGTGACAACAAACAGAGAAGGCAAAAAAACCCCCCTATTTTTGTTGCTAGTTTGTTAAAGGGCATGAAAAGTTGAGGCAACTCAGTGTTGTAGACAAGTGCACACGTATTTATTACCCAGCCCCACCGTGATGAAGCTGCTTGTGTTGCAGCTGACATTCCTGGAGCCAGGCTGTCAGCACAGATCCATATCCTGGCAGGTGCTGAAAGCTCTGACCACTGCAGACAGCACAGATGGAGTCTTCAGCAAGAGAACGTTCAAGGTGAGGTGTTGGCCTCCCTATCAATCTTCACAAAGAGTTGCCACAGTGTCAGAATTACAGCTGACAGGAAGATAAATCTTGTTCTACGAGGACTGATGAGGCATCCTCCTCCTCAACCTTGCAAATTGAATTATCAGGTTCTGGAATACTTTGGCAACCTCAAAAGCAGGAGACTGTGCTGTGAGAGGGAGGCTTACATTTCCTACAGAAATTTGAGCAGGTATTGAAATGTTCCTTTGGATGAGAAACCTGACATTGAATCGAAGATTACTGGAGTGAATGTGTCCCTTTGAACATGAGTGACAGTGGCTCCTCTTACAGCCACAGAAGTGCTCATTTTCTGCAGGGTGCAGAGAAACCTTTGCAAGGCTTTTATCAGCTTTTGGGGGGGAAATGTTTTCTGCTTTCACCTCAAATAAGCTGCTGCAACTAAACCCAAAAGCTGGGCACATCTCTAACAAAGTGACTCAGCTGTGAGAGAGATTTGAAACTACTTTCAGTTTGTAAGAACAAATGTTCAAGTACAATCTGTGTGTGTGTGTGTGTTCTGTTCCTCATCACAACTGAGCTCTCGGGCACATGGACTCCAAACCTCCCCGGGCAGCCCCTTCCACTGCCTGACCACCCTTTCCAGGAAGAAATTCCTCCTGATGTCCAACCTGAACCTCTCCTGGCACAGCTTGAGGCCATTCCCTCTTGTCCTGTCCCTTGTTCCCTGGGAGCAGAGCCCAATCCCCACCTTGTTCTGTGCAGCAGTTGGATCCTTGTGGGCCCCCTCCCCAACCAGGATATTCTAGCAACTCTTCCCCACTGATAATCCCACAGAAAGCATGGACACCTCAGCTGTTCTTTGGGAGCCAAGCCCACCAAACCCTGTGCGTTCTGCCAGCCCCTTCCCCACAGTTTGACCTCCCCATCCCAGCCCATGCCAGCACCTACCCTGGCATCCGTGACCTTGAACTCCCGCAGGATGTACTGGGGCATGTTGTACTCGGCCATGGGGTCCACGACGAAGTACTGGTACCGCGCCGAGCGCTCCGCGGGCCAGTACTGATGGCACTTTTCCTGCCGGGCACAGACAGGCTCCCAGTCAGTCCCTGTCCCGCAGGATTCCCCCCTGGCCCCTCCCCGGCCCCACTCACCCGCCCCATCTCGCGAAGCTTCGTCAGCATCACGACGATGGTGGAGTTGTTTTCCCAGAGCATCCGCCAGAAATCCTCGGTGGTCTCTGCCAGCGGCCCCTGCGTGGCAATGTAGGCCTTCTGCTGCCTGGGGAGCCCAAAGCAAGGAGGGTCAGGGGGGGCACTGCGTGGGCAGGAGCTTTGGGAAATGCATGGAAATGCATGGACAGGCTGGAGAGGAGGAGAGCAAATGGAAATGCTGGGGAAGGACTAGAACAGCATAAGGACTAAGGGGGTGAGGGTGTCTTTGGTGCCAATGGTGAAGCTTTCCCTAAATAGCACTTCCAAGGGGTAAATCCCACCACCAGGCAGGGAGCTGCCCTAATCCCAGTGCCATGGCGGGGGCCAGCACTGCTGGGGCACCTGGACAGGAGGAAACCTGCACATGGAATTGTTTTGTTCCCTCTGAACCCACCCTAGAAGGGCTGCAGCTCCCAGGGCTGGAGTTTCCTGGAGGAAGCTTTGGGGATTGCAACGTCCCCAAATCACAAAGGTAATAAAAAAGCCAATCCATATTTAGAAACCTCCCGACACCAAAACCCACCCGACTGACGCTCTGCGCTCAGGACCTGCAGCTGGAGAAGGGCTGTGCTGCTTTAGGGGATCGATAATTTAAGACTACAGGGGAAAATCTTCTCAGCAGGCAGGGTTTGGGTCTGTGGAGGGGATTTACCTCTGGGACTGTGCTGCTGTGTGCAGGGATGGGACAGCAGAACCCCCCTTTTTTTTGTGCAGAGCCCCGCCCCAGGCAGGGAGCTCAGGCCGTACCTGTAGCCGTCGATGAAGCTGGCATTGATGTAGTCGGAGCCCTCGACGCCGCGGATGGGCTGCAGGCACACCCGGGTGGTCTCGTAGGGCATGATGTTCACCAGGCGGTTCTTGAACTTGTTGCAGGGCAGATTGGCGCTGATGAAGCGCGAGGTGTGGGCCTTGGAGTTGGCGAGGCGCTGCGGGCAGAGGGACCAACCCTTCCCTCAGCTGGACCGCTCTCCTGACCCCTGTGCCGGCCCCCTTAACCCGCCCTCCGTGTCCTGCCCCCTCAGTGTGCCCTCCTGGGGTTTGTTTTTGGGGCTGGGGGCAGAGTCTGAGCCCTTTCCCTAAGCAAAACTTTCAGAATAATAATAATAAAAAAGTTAAAAACCCCTCCAATTTAAGAGGTAGCAAATTCAACCTCGATTTGAAACGACCACGGAAGCTCCCTGTGGTGCCAGGCAGGTTCTCCCTTGGGAACTGCATAACTCAGAAACGTGATCCCCTCCCCCACGGAAGCACAGAGGTCCCACCAGCCTGGCGAAGGCTCCGTGTGAGCACCGAGCCCTCCCCAGGCGCTGCCGCCCCACCCCGGCCCCCGCCCCTACCTTGAACTCCAGCTCCATGCCCGTGACGTGCTCCCTGGCCTCGATCTGGGCCAGCTTCTGGATGTAGCTGTAGAGGTTGCGAGCCGGGACCTCGGTGTTGCCGCAGGCGACGGCCTCGAGCAAGGCATCGTGGATGAAGCTGTACTGGTCCTCCGTCTGCACCATGTAGTTGCGCTGGGAGCGCATGAGGGTGACGTGCCCGTAGATGTCCACGGTCTTCTCGTGCTTGATCCTCTCCAGCATGGCGTCGATGACGATGAAGCAGCCGGTGCGCCCCACGCCCGCGCTGCCAGGGGAGGGCACGGGGACGTGAGGGATTATTGTCCCGCTCAGGGGGTGCCCCCTGCCCCCCGCTCCCGCGCTGCCAGGGGAGGGCACAGCGAGGTGAGGCACTGTTGTCCCCCTTGGTAGGTGCCCACTGCCCCCCACACCGCTCTGCCCCCGTCCCCTGTGCTGTGACGCCCTGGGCCGGGCACAGCTGGGACGGCTCCAGGCTCCAGCAAAGGGCTGGCACGATCCAAAGGATGAAAAAGCCTCTGTAGTCACTCAGATCTTGCAGCAGCTGGAAAACCACTGATGTTGTAACGAGTAACATGCGTCACCTCCCTTCCTCAGTGTTTTTGTGCATCGAGGTACCATCAGACCTGCGTGTAATGGCATTTGCGCCTCAGCAGGGCTCTGTGCTCTCCTGTGCCACTGCCAATAAAGGGTTTCCTTTTACCGTTCCAGTGCTGTCCCTTTTTTCATGGAGCCCCCTTGATCTCTGTTAATTAGACTGCCTAACACCTGAACCACGCAGGTGACTGGAGCTTTGGCAAGAATTTAGCAGCTGATCTGGGAGCTGGTTGTGAGCTGACAGCTCTTTATTCATTTTCTGAGGTGCACAATAATTGCCATCTGCAAGGGTAGTGATAAGTTGCCCACTCACAAAGACTGTTTAAATGGCATCCTCCAGCAGAGGCAGGATTAGCTTCCCCAGCAGCCTGTACAATTCAGATCTTCCCTCTGTGCCCAGGAACCCGCAGGCTCCTCCACACCCTCCTGAGGAACACAGGAATTTATCTGCATTGAGGCTTCAAGGATTCCTCACTGGGTTGTAAATTGAATTAGAGAATGCTACCTGCCTTCAGCTTGGCATTATCAGAAAGGCTGCAGCACACAGAAACCCTCTGTCAATCACTGTCAGCTCTGCCTTGGGCAGCTGAGGCAGCTCTGCCTCCCAAACACCCTCTGAGGTCGTACCTAATCCTCCTCCTTTCCCACTGTGACCAGAGACAACCCCATCACACAACACCAGGCATCGGTACAGCACTGGGCACTTCCCACTGCTTAACAAGATCATCAAATCCCAGAGTGGTTTGGGTTGGAACGAACCTTAAAGCTCATCCATCCCCTCAGGAAATGCTGTGCTCAATGGAATCCCCAAGTTTCCTTCTCAGACGCTGCCTGGGAATCAGTCACTGTCTCCCAGGTAAATCCACACCCTCCTGAACTTCTGCCTCCCCTGCAGGGGCCCTGTGTCAGGGGCACGGAACCAGTACCTGCAGTGCACCACGATGGGACCAGCATCCGGGGGGTTGCAGGTTTTCACCCGTCTCAGGAAGGCCAGGAATGGGGTGGGGTACTCGGGAACRCCATGGTCGGGCCAGGCTGTGAACTGGAACTGCCGCACCTCCCGCTTCTCACTGGAGCCGTTCTGCAGGACCAGGGAGCACCAGGGTCAGGGGGGCACCAGCAGCCCCACACCAGCTGGGGGTGCAGAGTGGGCCACAGCCCATCCCCAGGAGAGAGCAGCAGCGGCAGCCAGCTCACCTTGTGCAGGGAGAACGTTCGGACGCAGAACGTGGCCAGTTCAATGGTGTCCAGCAACGTCACCTGGATCATGCCGTAGGTGTCCGTGCCTCGGCCTGGCCAGTACTGGTCACACTTTATCTGGAAGACAGAAGGGATGGCTCAGTGCTGGGACAAACCCTTTGCTGCTGGGGGAGCTCACTCCCAAACTGCCCCATTCCAGGTGTTCCACCCTGGGCAGATGGCAAAGGCAAGGGGAGGTGCAAGAAGTGTCTTTGCAGAGCACCAGGACAGGGACAGACCCACCAGGAAAAGCTCCTGGTGACTAAGCACAGGCTTTGATGCCACATCAATCCCATAGACAATAGACTGGAATGATCCTGAAGATTAGAGGGAATGTACTGGAGCTTGTTAAAYAAGAGAACTGAATGTGAAACTTGCCACATGATTAGCTCCAAGACAGACATGCAATGGGATCCAGGGCCTCTTCTCCCCGAGTTGCCAAGGAGGCTGCAGCTTTCCAGGGTGAATGGTTTGTTTTTTTAAAAGCAGTGAATCACTGAACTTTCAGGGTGCTGGCAGAGCAGGCAGAAATCCCCCACTGGCTGCACATCAAAGGGATTTGCTGTTCCCCCAACTCTCCCCTCCAATCCCTGAGGATTATGACTAACCAGTCATCCCTCTCATGCCTCTTACCCGTGATTTCTCCTCCAGCTTAGTCATCATAACAATGGTGGCTGAGCGCTGCTCCCACACCATCCTCCAGAAGTCCCCGAAGGTCTCCGGCAGCGGCCCCTGCGTGGCGATGTAGGCGTTCTGCTTCCGGTAGCCGTCGATGTAGTTGGCGTTGATGTAGTCACTGCCCACGATTCCTGTGTCAAATCAGCAAAAATCAGGGAACTGCACAGGACTTCACACAGCTGGAAGCATGAGGAGATCTTTGCAGGGATGCTGTCAGAGAGGATTCCCCTGCAGAAACACCAGAGCCTTCATGGCTGGGTGGGTCAGAATCACACAGGCTCTTGGCAAGTTTTTCCCAGCTCAAGCTCCTCATTGCAGGGAGACAGGTAACTTATTGCAAAACATATTAAAGGGACCAAATATCAAGCCTTGAAACCGTGGCCTTTTGCTGGTGTGGTTAGCAGGAGCACAGTCCTGGCCCAGGGCTGCTGCTGCACCAGTGTCCAGCAGGACAAACCCGAGCCCTTGTCCCAGCTCGCCCCGAGCCCAGGCACCAAATGCACCTGGTCAATGACTGTGTGGTCCACAGCTCAATACCAGGCATTGAGCTACAGCTGGACAGCGCAAGGAATAAAACCAGTCTTGATTTAGCCAGTGAAGGCTTTGAAATTACAGGCTTTGACTCGCTGTAAATTGCCCGCTGTCATTTTTAGGAGTGTTTTTTTTTTTCTACTCGCATGAGTTACAGGCTATTGAGTTCCAGCTGCTCGCCTGGGTCCCTGCTTGAGGGTTTGGGATGAGCAGGAGGCACTGCCAGAGTGAAGAGGCTGATTGGGACATGGCAGGAGAAAGCTGCTCTGAAGTTAAAACGGCCCCTGGCAGGCGGTGCTGCCCAGGTTCAGCTCCAGAGAGCCGGCGCCTGGCACGGAGCAGCCGCGCTCCGGGGTGGGTTGGCTGTTCCCGAGGACAGCCGAGCGCCTGGCAAGRCTGGCAGGATCTGCAAACCCACGATTAACTCGGTGCAGAGCCCTTCACTCCCGTCTCCAGGGCAGCCAAGGGTGGGGAGCAGCACCAAGAGGGAACTGGGCTGCAGCAATCGGCGCTGCTGCTGCTGCTGGCGAGGGGCGAGAGCCACCTGCCCGTCCTCAAGGGCACTCGGGAGCTTCAGCTGCTGGAGAAAAGGCTTTTGATTAAATTTCTGGAGGGCTCCCTACCCCTGCTCCCTCCTAGTCTGGAATTTCAGGAGGGAGAGAAGGTGGCTGTGACGGCAGGAGCGTGATCAAGGCTGAGCCTCCGGAATTAATCTCCTCCCCAGCCCCGTCGGGTCCACTCTGTCATTTAAAATGGTGGCCATGAGCTCCTGCAATGCTTCGCTGTGTGACAGGCCCAGCTTCACAGCAGTCACGGAATTAAAGCCACTACTTCTTCCTGACCAAGCAGCCGGCGACACTCTGCAGCCTTGACAAACCCAGATTTAAAACAAAGAGAAAGCAACAACTAATTCCTCTAGCTCTTTTCATCTTCCAGCCCTGAGCATAAAGTAGAGCCCGGTAGGAAGGAGCACACCAGCCAAGACATGTCAGAACCTCTCAGATGCTTGAAAATTCCACCTTGGCCCCTCGTCCTTGCACCGCTGGTCCCTCCCGGAGCCCTGGGCAGAGCTGGGACTGCTGCCTGCATCCAGCCCCAGACCCAGGACCAGCCCAAGTGTCCTTCACTCCCACACTTGTGCTCTTCTCCTTTCTGTTGAATGACAAGGCAACTTTTTAAAGCCTCTGCCTTCCTTGGCTCATACAATATTAATCTCGGAATTAAACCAAGGCAGAACACAGTCAGCTTCACAAGGAGAAACACTTAAAGCCCTCTAATAGCAGACCAGAGCAATCCAGATTTGTGCAGTTTTTTGGCAAATCACCGCGCTCTGCTGCTGCCTCATCTCTCCCCCTTCCCCGCGCCCCTCAGAGCTACCGCGGCACAGGGAGATTATTTTAGCAATTCCCTGGCCTCAAAGGCTCCTGAATTAACCTCTCCATTCACCAGGCAGTTACCAGGACATCCCACATCCTCTCTGCTCTGATGATCAGCTCTTGGCAACGCAAGACTAGCTTCAAATGCTTTATCCACCCGGCACAGCCACATCCCGAGCCCATGAAACTCCAGTATTATCTCGGCAGCAGCAACCCAAGCAGGTGCCCTGTGCAGCTCCATCTCAAGCCCCTCTTATCCTGGCGTGCACTGGAGCAGCTCTGTCAAGAGCCATGAGTTGTGAAATTTAATGTAAATTTTCTGACTGCACCATCGCTCACATAAGCAGCTCAGGAAACAATTTATGACCCGTCAGGCTCCCACTAACCCCTTCTTATCCCGAGCCTTTTAGGGGCCAGGGCTGCAGCAGGAGCTGCATATCAAGTGATCTTTTTGCCTGTACAACTCAGCAGCCACATCTCTGCTACTGCTCACGCTCACATTTGCACAGTTAGCCCTGTGCTTGCTCCTCATTCCTCCCTGTGCAGCCCCGCTCCGCATCCCCCACCGCTCGGTTCCTGCTCCCTCTGAAGCACTATGTGGTCTGAATTCGTCCTGTTAGTCAGAGACATATCAAACAGGCATCTCCAAGCAAAGGGAAGGCAGTTTCTTGATAAACCAGCCCTTGAAATGAGGGATTGCAGCTCCAGGGGAATATGTCAGTCACCAGAATTTAACAAATGCCTGGTTCACAGAGGTATCTCCCGCTTGCCAAACTCCCAGGGAGATGTTAAGAGAAGAATATAAATAAGAGACGAGAGAGGAGCGTGTGCCATGTGTTTCCCTGCAGGAAGCCCATCTCAGCACCGACTGTGGGAGTGGGGATGCTCCATACCTTCGATGGGCAGCAGGATGACCCGGGAGTGGTCGTAGGCGATCACGTTTGCGTAGCGGTTCTTGGGCTTGTTCACTTCCAGGTTGGAATGCTCCCAGGTGAACTGCTGACCAGGGTCGATGGACTGGAGGAATTGGGAGAGAAAAGGCGAGAGTCAGTGAGGAGAAAAGTAGCAAATCAAGCTCTGAACACCTTGTTCCACGTGGCTCTGAAGGTCTTGCTGAGGAGCACCAAATCTGTGCATGATTAAACTACACCACGATCAAGAGTGCTGGGGAAGAAGATATTTAAGCCAGGACAAGGTGTATGACTGTGCATGCTGCCCCATCCCTGGAAGTGTTCAAGGCCAGGTTGGATCGGGCTTGGAGCAACCTGGGATAGTGGAAGGTGTCCCTGCCCATGGCAGGGGGTGAAACGAGGTAGGCTTTAAGGTCCCTTCCAACTCAAACCAGTCTGTAATGCTATGACTAAAAATTATTCATGGGCAGCAGGAAGGGACTGGGCTGCTCTGTGTGGAGCAGGGACAGCTTTACTTGGGACCACAAGGACTCGGCACTGAAGGTTTCCCAGTCAAACGGAGAGGAAGCCCCACGGGAGCCTGGCAGGGACAGGCAGCTGCTGCCCAGCAGGGCAAGGAGTGCACCCCCCAGCACAAAGCAGGGGTAAAGACCCCAGCCCTAAGACACTCAATCAACATGGATTTTTCCTAGAAGGGATGAAGGAATAAACAATGAAATGCACCAGAGAGAAAAATCCCCTCTGCCCGTCCTAGTGATTTATGCCAGGTTTGGTGGTCGTTTTTTTTTTTCTCTCTGAAGTCCAGCTGTCCCAGATATGGAAATTAGGTTAATTACGTTTACCTCTAAATCCTCAGCCAGAGAATTAAATAAAACAAGGGCTTAATTCCTTCATCATTTTGCAGAGCCCTTGGGGTTTGCCTCAATTGGAAGCTTGGCAGGAACGTGCCGAGCTGTGTTTCCTGCTGTTTGCTCTCCCTCTCCTTGCCACCCTTCGGGGACAGGGTCCCAGATCCCAGATCCATTCCTCTGAGCTGGCCTTGGCCCGGCCCCACTGCCCTCCCTTGCCTGTGCCCACCCCGGAGTGGTACAAAACCACCTGAAAAACCCTCCTCCTGCACCCTGGCTGCAGAGAATTCCTAACTAATGGGTATTTATACTATTGTAATGTGTCTGTTTGCTCTCCATCCCTCTAATCACGCCTCGCCTTCACTTCATTAGCGATGTTTGTTCAGCTCTGGCTCTCCCACTGGAGGAGGTTGGGCTGGCACGGAGCCAGGGCACTCGGGATATGGCATTATGCAAATCAGCCTCTGGAATGTGGATGGAGCACATTAACGGGCTGCTGCTGCCCCCGTGCCCCAGCGTGGGAGGAGAGGCCCCGGCAGAGCAAAATGCACCTTCTCCAACACGTAACCCCTGCTCGGGGCACGGAGCTGCGGGCACGGGGCTGCTCCCGGGCATCTGCGGGTCAGAGCAGGGAGAAAGCATCCCTTTGTTTGGAAAACATCCCCTCGCTCCCTGCCTGCTAACAGACCCAGCCAGTCTAGACTCGTTATTAGGCTAAAAATATCAGGGCATTTGATGTCTTTCAACAACAAACCAATAGTGGAGAGAGACTTTTTACAAGGGCATGCACTGCTAGGACAAGGGGCTTTAAACTGAAAGAGGTTTTAGATCAGATATTAGGAGGAAATTTCTCCCTGTGAGGGGAGTGAGGCCCTGGCACAGGTTGCCCAGAGAAGCTGTGGCTGCCCCATCCCTGGAAGTGTCCAAGACCAGGYTGGACGGGGCTTGGAGCAACCTGGGACAGTGGAAGGTGTCCTTGCCCCTGGCAGGGGGTGGAACTGTATGGGCTTTAATGTCTCTTCCAACCCAAACCAGTCTGGAACTGGGTAACCAAACATTACTAGGATGGAGAATAAAGTGCACAAACCCCTCAGACATGACAAGGAAGGTACCAATCATCCTGTTTTCCCATCTTTAGCTCTGTGGCTGCTGATGGCATCAGTTGTGGAAGACTCCCTGTATAAACCTGCGTGTCACAGTCCTTGGCTTGGTCCTCTCCGTGTCCAGCAGCAAGACACAGGTACCCCAAGGACAGGTCCCCATCCCACCCAGCAGTCACCTTCCAGAACTGCATCCCCCTTCTCCACGGGAGCTCAGCCCCTGCCCACTGGCCAGGAGCAGCTCACGGACCAAACTCTTTCTTTCTATGAACTGGAATTCAACCCAGCAAAGAGCTCAGCAAGTACCTGATTTCCAATACATAAATAGCTTTTAAATTTCAGCTAACCGGATCCTTAAAACAAAGCTGTTTATTTGGATGAAGGCCTGTCTGAATTCCCTAATTCCTGGCTCTGCAAACCCATGCACAGCACTCAGTCTTGCTCATACCTCATACTCTTGGGATAATTTCAGGTTATCATTAGCTTTGAGATGCTCTGTGTGTTCAGCCAGCTCGGAAACAGGGATGGGTGGGTGGCTGAGCATACCTAAAAGACAAGACAGCAGGAAAAGAATCTCATTTAATAATAACTAAAATTCACAACCGTTGAGCATTTTATAAGAAAGAAGAAACAAGAAAAGAAAATAAATTACAATGTAAGATCTGCAATGAAAGTAGGGAGGTTAGAAGAGAAGAATTCAGGGCTCGAAATTGTGTCCTTGGAAGTAAAAAATAAAAATCAAGGAAATAAAAAAAAATAACAGTAAAATGAGAGTGTTCCCGTGATGGCCCCAGTTTCAATGTGGAAATCAGAGCAAAACAAAAAGGAAAATCCGAAGAGCAGATGCGTGTTAGCAATTCCAAAGTGGACTTGGAATGAGCAAACGCTGCCAGAGGAACCTACGCAGCAAATGGCACAGCACCTGCTGGGGTCAGGAACCAGCTCCAACAGAAAAGGAGGGCAGGGCAGGATCCAGCCAACCATGGTGATGTGGGGCAGGGAATGGCAATATGCAGATGGGGGGAAGCAGGGGAGGCTTTTCAGGAATTGGACTTGATGATCTTTAAGGTCTTTTCCGACCTCAAGGATTCTCCGGGTTGTCCTTTGCACAACATTGGCTCTGGCAGTTCTCGGTCTGCTCATGGACACTGAGCTCTGAGCTCCACCATTCCCAGAGTGCAGCCAGGCCTGGGAACACCCAGCTGGCTCCTCTTCCCACTCACGGCTGGTGGATGATGCTCCTTCCACAGCACAGCCCTCCCTCCCACTGGTGGGAGGCTCTGCCGGGAATGTTGTCACCTTCCGGGATGGAGAGGCAGGAGATCCTCCTCAGTCAGGGGACTGGAACAATTTGCTGCAGGGCCTGATGCCCCCGACCTGGTTCAGCTGCTGCCCCTGCAATCCTGCCCAGCACTGCATGTGCTGGTGTTGAGGCAGCCAGAGCTGCCAGGAACACACTGGAGCCRTACTGGGAGGGCCCACTGGGTCGGACCGGTCCGACTGGGGCACATCTCAGCCACCACCGGGGTGAGCAGCCACGGCTGGCTCAGTTCTCAGCTTGGGATTTGCACATCCTGCTCTGAAAGGGGCAGCTGGAGCTCTGGGAAGAGCAGGGACCCTTCCCTTCCCATAGTCCCTCCAACGGCTACGCTACAAACCCGGGTGGAAAAGCGCTCCGTGCTTTGCTCATCTGCATGGGACTGTGTCTTTCCAAAGGCTTCCCGTGCCGTCTGCCAGCCGCCCCTGCTCCGGCGGCAGCAGGAGGCCTGCAGAGCAGCGTTCCGAGAAGCCCTGGGCAGTGCTCTGATGAGGAGGACGGGAGTGGAGAAGAGATGGAAGCCAGGGAGAATTTCGAGCCCCGTGGGTGTTGGTGGGTGACAAAGCGGCGGCGTGGCAGCAGCATGGTCAGATACTCTGAAAACTCAGCACAGAGATGGCAAAGCAAGCATGACATCCTCAGTTTTACAGTGATTTGGGAGAGGTGCTGCTTCCCTCAGGCCTGGGCACGGGACGAGCCTGCCATACCTGGACAGGTTTCTCCTAAGCTCATCCTCTCTCTGTGTGGGATGGGGAGGCTGATATGCTCCAGATCAGAGACCAAACCAGTTTAACATCATCAACACTTGGCTCAGGGTCTGTCCTGCCTCTGCAAGTGAGGGCTGAGGAGGGCAGCTGGAGCCTTAGAGCAAAGCCAAACCTTACCCAGAGCAACTCCTGGCACCTCAATCAGCTGTTTCCAGATCCCTTGGGGTCACTGACTCCTTCCCCCCCTGGCTAATGGGCATGTAGCCCAGCTGCCACCTCCTGAATCCAAAAAACTGGGAAATACAGCGCTGTATGTGAAATTCCAAGTGATGCATATGTAGGTTAAAAGGAAAAAATAAACAATCAGAAACCCAGTAATAATCAGCAAGAAAACCCCCCGGATTCTCCTTGGCTCAGAAGTCATGGAGCAACATGTGCAACTCCCTCCGAGCCAGTGGGCAGCATGGGAAAGACCCACTGTGCCAGTCTGGAATGAGGAGTCACATTCCCCTTGAAGGAGTTTCACAAGTTTCCTTCATAAAAGCTCTGGGAATAGTCCTGAGTGTGGCTTGAATTCTGAGTGTCTCCTGAAAAGCAGCTCTGCCCTTTGCTGGGGATCATCCTGCTTCCCCCCCAGCCCTCCCTGCACGGAACCTGGCTGGGAGCACACGGGAACTCGCCTGGTTTTGCTGCTGTTAAGGACAGAAACTCCTTGTGGGATCGATTTCTAGGGCTCTTTGGAATAAGAGAACCTCTTCAGCAATAAACACTTCCCTGGTCAGAACACCAAGTGCGTGGGGGTTGCATTAAGATCCAGGAGTTTGCTGTGAAATGAGGCAGGAGTGGCACCTCCAGTGGCAGGGGCTCAGCTGAGCAGCTGCTCTTCTCTGCTTTAGTTCAAGAACTCACCTTGGGGGTATGAAGGGCTGAGTTCAGCCAGGAAAATACCCACAACTCCTCTGTGACAATGAAGGGGTTGAGGGGAGGTGGCAGTGGACTGGGACAATCGTGACAGGAGTATTCCATACCAAAGAGACCAATATTTGGATTAAACTATTCAGGAAAACATCCCAGCCCTCGCAGCTCCGAGCACAAGCATCATCTGTGACTCTTCACATTTGTCAGCTGAAACCTCACATCTACTTCCCTGCCCAGTATTAAAAAAAAACCCTACAAAAAACCCAAGCCCAAACCGCCCAGCAAGGCTGGGATCTTGGCTCCTAATGGGATGAAATCTTTCCGAGCCAGTATCATCTAACATTTCAATCACTTGAATCTCTCTAATCTTATCACAAAAGACTTGATTCTCTGTGCACCAGCCAAGTCGCCAGGAACGTCACCCTAACATCTGCTCCATGGGCCAGAGCCCGTTTATCCCGCAAAAACCCCATGGCTGGAGGCACTCCCGTGAAACCCAGGGGGTGCAGGCCCCCGGAGTGGCCTCTGGTCTTTGTGCTCCTGCAACAAATGGGTGCCAAGGAACAGGCACCTGCCACAGATGGGAAATGGCCCTTTCCCCATCTGACAGGGAAAGGGGCCCGCCTGGCACTTTCCAGAGGGGGATATCGGCAGCTGCAGCTCCGGTTGCTGCTTCCCTGCATTGCAAACACCAAAGCACAACCCCCCCACTGACACCAGTGAACGAGTACAGGGGACACTGAGGACATGGAGCCAAGCACCAGCGATGGAACATCTTCCACAAGGGGGTAAAGGCAGCCCTGGATTCCCCTGGGACAGCAGGGAGGCGCCGAGGGATGGACAAAGCCCCAGCTGCCCCCAGGGCTCTGACCCGGCCCCGTGTCCTGCCAAAGGCCTCTGGTGGGATACTGTAAAACTGGAAGCGCAGTTCAGACAAACAGATGGCACAGAAGAGGGATGAGATGGGCAAACACC
This sequence comes from Amblyornis subalaris, assembly GCA_018881555.1. Classification (NCBI taxonomy): domain Eukaryota; kingdom Metazoa; phylum Chordata; class Aves; order Passeriformes; family Ptilonorhynchidae; genus Amblyornis; species Amblyornis subalaris. The sequence continues at coordinate 1,389,705 of JACAXG010000155.1, forward strand.
GCAAGGAAACGGAGAACTCGGCAGAAAATCAAAAAATAGTAACAGGAACGGAACAAGAATTGGAAAGGAAAGTGACAGAAGAGGAAAATAATAATGGGGGGAAAAATGAAACCAACAGGAACAAAAACACACAGGAACTAACTTTCCAAGTCAAACTCAGGGTCACTGAGAGGGCTGCTCAGACCAGAATCTGCAGAAAACAGTAAAAAATAAATAAATAAAAGATACACTTTTGTAAAAATTTCATGCTAATAAAAAAAACCAAAAAATCAACATAAATCTAAAGAGGAAAAGAAAGGTACTTTTTGTGCTGATTAGGCTAGGACAGGATATCTAAGACGTGCTATGCTTTCCCCTCTCTGAGCCGCACATTCCCACTCCCACGTCCCACCTCTCTTTCACTGCTGGGGACACGATGGAGATTCTACCCGGGGTCATCTGGCTGGAGGAGAGCCTACAGGCCCCTTCTGAACCATAATATATTGAATTTAAATGCCTTTAACTCAGAGAGCACCTGTGGAGTCTTCCCCTGCAAACTGCACCACAACTTCTCCATCATCACCAACAAACTCCAAGCTGGTTTTTCCATCCACTCCATATTCACCTGTTTCCAAAATTCTGTGGGAGGCAGGTGATCAATTCTCCCAAATCCTTTAAAACCTTTTACTGCTTTACAAATTATAGAGCAGAGTAAAACTAGGTAGGTCAACTCTGTGGCCAGATAAACTTGGAAAGGAAATGGCARCATCTTCCTAAAGCCAGACCAGACACAGCCAGTGTCTTTTGGGAGCTGCAGAGACTTATTGCAGGTTTTGATGTCTCAGCTACCTTCTACAAGCCTTTCAGAGCCAGAATTCAGAGGTACAGCATGACCAAAACAGCGAGGTCAACAGAAGACTGACTCCCTCACCCATCGATCCCATTACCTGATGGAAGCACCCTCAGCTGACTCTGCTGTCCTGTGGGACACAGAGAAATTCCCACTCAGGGAAACACATGAACCAGCACTTCCAGCTGCTTCTTGGCACCAAGACCAAGCTGGAAGACCACAACCTTCTATTTTTATCTCAGCACAGGTTTTTCATCTGGAGGAGTGCAGCTCCTTCTCTTGGGTCTCCCACCTCCACCTGGAGCACCCACTGGAATGCTCCCAAATGAAGCACCCAGACCAGGGCAAACTGCTGCTGAGCTGCAGTTGGGAACACCCAAAAGATCTCAAACACATTCAGCCTCTCCTGCAAGAGCAGCACGAAGAGCTGATTTAGGCACCTCCCTGTGCTGAACTGCTCTGCCCTCAGTCCCTGCACGCTGGACTGACCCCGCTGCCATCCCTCAGCCGAGCATCATTCCTAAGCTTGGGCTGATCCCAACGGGTTGTTCCTAACTCATTTTGGTAAGAGCCCCTCAGCTCAGTGCTGCCTTTGTGCTTCCCTACAAATCCCTGTCCTCTGGGTACCTACTGCCAACCTCGCCCTAAGGAAACTCCGACACGCTAAGGACAGGACTGGGATGGGGAGGGGAAACAGGAGCTACAGAAACATTACTAACGAGCACAAAACAGCAAAAAAAATACAAACAAACTGAAAACAACAGCCAGCCCCCAAAAAGCACAATAAATTCCCTTCCAAATCCTCAAGCACCAGGAACTTGGGAGGCAGAGGCGTGGACAGGCACTGGGTCAGCATCACCGCGTGTCCGTCTGCGGAGGGACGTGCTGGGCGTGTCAGTGGTGGCTTGCAGAGGTGCCATGCAGGCAGCTGGGACATGCATGGACATGGGGACACGTGTGTGCAGGAGGGAGGGTGCACGGAGCCTCTGCCAGGAGCTCAGCGCCGCAGTGACAGGCTGGCCCTGCCCTGGGAGTGCCCAAGGCCAGGCTGGACAAAGCTTGGAGCAACCTGGGCTAGTGGAAGGTGCCCTGCCCACAGCAGGGGGTGGAACTGGATGGGCTTTAAGGTCCCTCCCAGCCCAAACCAGTGTGGGATTCCATGACAGCATCTGCACCAAGCGAGGAGACGCTGCCTTGTCTGCACCAAGCAACCAGCTCCTTTCTCCCTGCGCGGCCCACGGGGCAGGCCTGGCTCCCAGCAGGAGTGGTTTGGCACCAGAAAGCACCAGTTCCAGGCGTGGCTGGAGCACTGGGTGCTGGGCAGCCTGCCATGCTCCATCTCCCCACCCAGCAGCTCCCAGTCGGGGCATGGGGCAGCACTGGTGCTCTGGTGTGTCTGACAGGGCCACGGCACTTGCAGCTGCGTGCTCAGCCCAGAATGCACCAATTTATCTGGAAATCCAGGAAAACCCTTCATCCTGCCTTGCCAGCATTGGGGACAGCCTGTGCAAGGCCCTTGAGGATCCCAGCAAAGGTTTCTTTCAGCATTCCCACTCAGCACAGACAAGGCTGGGGTTCCTCGGCTGCACCCAAGGACAGCTCCGGGTCTCCAGGCAGTGCTTCAGCAGCAGAAGGGCTCAGGGAAGGGGCAGGTGCTCCACTCCTGCCCTCCCGGGGGGAAAGGCTGGTCAGCAGCCGTTACCTGGGGTCTGGAAGTTGATGCGCCTCATTTCCACGGGGTCCTTGGGGTGGTGGGGGGCGATCTCGGCGTTGTTCAGGAGGCACTTGGTCCGGGGCTCTGAGTCTTTCCGTTTGCTTCGGGACAAAACCAAAAAGGAAGGAAAAAAACCAGAAAGACAAAGCAGTTTAGCTCGTGGGCTTTGTGGTCTCAGCTACTTCTCAGCTACTCATGTTGAGGCACGAGCAAAGCCCCCACTGAAAATCAAAGGTGCAGCCAGGGCTGTAAGTACACAAAATGCAGMAGAAAAGGGACGAGGTTTGGAAGGTTCATCAGTGCTGTGTCTGAGGTTTGACAATGGCTCAGCAGCCCCTCAGCAGCTCTCAGGTAAGTCTGGAAGTTCCCCCCTTCTTGTAGCAGCCCAGACGGGCAGCCAGGAGCAGCTGAGGTGCTGTGAACCCACATCTCAGTCTCCCTGCTCAGAGCAGCCTCCACTGAACTCTGCAGAGCAAAAATCTCCCAACTCTGGCCAAGCCATTTCCAGCCTGAAAGAACCAGAGCCAGCAGAATCATTTGGAAAAGTACAGAGTCTCCTGGCGGTGACCTTGGACATCAAGCACTGATATCGCTGTTGGCTGGTTCAGGAGCTCTCAGAGCTGCCCTGCTGCACACAGACAAGTCAGAGCAGCAGTTTTCAATCTTTTTTGAACTGCAGAACCCTAAAAGTCTGGGTTCAACAAACAGTGTAGACACATCCTCTCCCAGCACAGCTGTGCCTGCTGAGATCCACCTCTCCTCCTTGCCAGGAGCTGGAGCCTGCCCCAACCTGCCAGCTGAGCTGCACATGGAAGTGCTTCCTAATATATTTTCCTCCAAATGGGCTAGGTTAGCTGAGGCAGTTGAAAAAGTCTTTGCTGACCTGGCTCATTCTCCTTGAAAAGAATTTAGAAGCAAAGCCCAGTGCTGATCTAAAAACATGATAACCTCTGGCAAGGGAACAGTGATGAGCTGCTGGGAGCAGAACTTCTCCAGGGAGCAGAGAATGTGGACCCCTCCCTGAGGCTCGGAAAGGTGGTCCCAGCCCTTCCAGCACGGTGGCTGTGAAGCTCCTCACCTCTCCTGCTTAGGGTACACAGAAGCCTCCAATAATTTGCCTGTAGCAGCAATGGCAATTACTTAGGCAGCGAGGAGGTTATTCAGGACATTTTTAGCTGTCTCTTGATGTCATTAATAACCAGAAGAAGTGGTGTGAGCCCTGCCAGCCCTGCATGGGGCAGCATTTTGGAATGACACCACTTTGCAGCTTGGGAGTGGTTGATTTTTGCCGCAGTTCTGAAACTGCTGTCAGTAGTTCATGGACTGAACCCATCAGTTACTTCCAGTGAAAGCTCTTCCAGTCTTGGAAATGGCTGGAAAAAAGTCTCATTTCTGCAGTCATAAACAGACTCTGTTAGAAGCCCTTGGCTGAGGGGGCAAGAGCAGCTTCTGCAGGGGAGTGAGGACAGCTCAGCTGGTGAGATCCTGCCTCCAGTTTGCCAGGGGCTCGGGGACAGCCTGCATGGAGCAGCCAGACATGGAGAAAACCCACTCTCACCTCTGACTGCCACACAAATGAGTGTTTCTCTGCTCCATTAACCCAACACTTTATGAGCCATTTACTGTCACTGCTGCTTAGCCTGAGAAAGGGCTGTTTTATTTAGGAATGGACAAGCAGGGGAAAGCTGGGCTTGCTTTGCTTTTTCTGTCCCAATTCGAACAGGGTCCCATGCTAGTCTGACACGGGGTTTCTGTGAGGACAGATCTAATGGTAGGAACTGCACCAACAAAGCCCCAACACCACACACAGCAAGCAAGAACCTGAATAAATGGCAAATCTGGTGCTCTTACCTGTCTGGTTTGCTGTCCAGGAAAGCAGTAAGWGGAGAGAAGACAAGACAAATGTTCAGGTTAGAAGGGACTTGCAGAGGGAAGGGGAAGCATTTGCTCAGCTCTAACCCTGGCAGCAGAGGAGGGACCAGCAAACATCACCCAGTTGAATGGACACCAGTGAGGACCCCTCAGCCCCTGCCCCCAGAGCAGCTCCACATGCTGGGATGCAGAGGACACACCCACGTGCATAAGGGAACCTGTGCAGGTCAACGATGGAGCAGGGCTAAGAGGGCTCCCTCCACCCTGGGAATGAGATGTCCCAGCTAAGGACACCTCTGTGCTGGCCACTGCTGCCATCCTTTACTTTGCTCAGCTCCTGCTTCCTTTCCTGTCCCCTTCCCTTGCACAGCGTGCCCTGTGTGTGCTCAAGGGACCCCCAGCTCTCATCCACACACCATGAGCTGCTCAGAAAGGGGCCAAGGAAAAGGGGGACACTTGAGGGGTTTTCCCTTCTCTCTCCTGAAGACTCACACCCTGCTCCTGTCTCCCGGCTCCGGCAGAAAACCAGTCTGAGAGCAGTGGAGGTCTCTGCTGCCCCACAGCTCAGAGGTGCCTTCCCTGCATCCTCCTCACTGCCCACAGGCACGCGGAGCCTGAGGCTGAGAGCAGCAGTGCTGGAGCCCTGACACACTCACTGCACACAAGCCCCAAGGGAGTACAGCTTTCCTGGGAGTGCCACGGGGCAGAGTCTGAGGCAGCAAGTCCCTGCAACCCAGTGCTGATCCCTCCCGTGCCAGGCAGGCTCTCCCATCCCATTTGTGCCTCAGGGCTCCTCTCTCCGGTGCCAAGGAAGGGTTTGCCCTCAGCTGACCATGACAGGACCAAGGAGGAAATTCCCTTCAGGGAACCCTGGGGACACTCAGGACGATGCCGGGGGCGGGCAGTGAGCAGCTCTTACTTTTTGTAGAGCAGGATGGCGATGACGATGCAGATGATGAAGACCACGGCCAGGACGGGCCCGATGACCCAGATGAGCCCCTCCTCGCCGTCGATGATGGGCTGCGGGTCGGGGTTGTCCAGCTGGATGGGGTCGGAGAAAGGACTGGCAGCAAAGGTCTGGAAGACACAGAACATGGTGGGACACAGCTCAGAGATGGAATGGGGGCACAGTATTCCAGGAGAGGAACTGCTACAGAGGATGTGAGCTCTCTGCAGCACAACCCAAAGGAAAACAGGGAAAATGCCCTCTTCAACCTAGAGAAAATACCCCTGTCTGTGAGCATTCATATGATGGGTATCTCCCACTCCCAGCGCTCCAGGTGAGGCAGAGCACTGAAAGATCACACTCGTGTGAAGCTGCAGCCTGCCCTGTGCCTGAGGCTCACCCCATCCTGCAGCCAGGAAGGTGCTTTCAGAGATCCAGCTGAGTGTGCCTCTGCTCCACCACAGCCCTCAGCCCCACCACTGCCACAAACACACAAACACTTTTTCCAAGCTCCCGTGTAACCATCTGGATTTTGACAGTCAGATGGGATTACAGAGCAAGAGGGAAGGGATTAAAACAAGAATTTGGTTTGCTTGGTCTGGTGACTGAAAAATACCAACCCTTACAACTAAATACAAAGTAGTAAAACAGAGTGTGTGTCCGCTGGTGCCTCAGGAGGGTTCCTGAGGAGGGTCAGAGGCACATTCAGACCCTTCAGAGTCTAATGGACATTCCCTGTCCCATTCCAGGGAGAATGAATGCCCATCTTACACAGTAAACTCCAGAAACTGAACAGCACAGAGGAGAACTGGCATGGCCTGGTTTGAGAGAAAAGCCAGGGACAGGACAAGAATAGGGGCTCTGGGTCCTTGAACTCCCATCAGCTCTGAGCAGGCTGGAACGCTGCTCCACACCCGGGAGCTGCTGTGGAGCCAGGCCACTGGGAGTGAGTCTGCAGCACCTTGTTCTAAAGCAGAAATTACCACAAGATGCAGTAATCCGATTGAGAAACCAATTCAGGAGCGTGGCAGCCTAATCCTTTAATATCAAATACACAACTAAATATTTATTGGGGGAAAAAACCTCTGAAAACCCTTAATTTCCAATAGCTCCCTGCTACAATTCCATAGGGGGATTTAAAAACAACAAAGTATTAGGCTGTTTCCCATTGTGTGTGAGGGAGGAGGCAGGTAAATACTAAAATAGTTGTTTTCATGAAGCCAAGCACAGCCCCAGTGAAAACAGCAGAGATGCTGAATTGGTAGAGCGCACTTGTAGTTTTCCATTAAAAAATGCTCCCCTCTGTGCTTGGAGGGGAATTTAGCAATGCCCAGAGTGTGTGATGTGCTCTTGGAGCAGGATGTCTGGGGTCATTGCTCTGAGGAATTAAAGAACAGCCTTTAAAGGAAATTACTCTTCAAAAAGGGGTTTGACCCAGGGCTCTATGAACTCTAGTGCAGTCCTGAGGGGACAGTTCAGCGTTCCTCCCCCTTCTGGACTCCAATCTGGAGCCACAAGTGTACAAGTTCTGTGCACAAAGACTGGGAGAATCACAGATGCTTGTGTCCTTGGCCTGGTGCTTGGAAGAGAGGAATGCAGGCACAGGCACCAGCAGCTCACCAAGCACAAGGGCCACATCCAAAAGCTCCACAGCTGGAGTGGAAACTAAAAACCCTCAAGGATCTGCCGGAGAAAGTTCTGGAGAAGGCCAGGAGGGGAGCAGGGCTGTGGCAGCTCCCTGGTCCGTGCTGGGGAGGAGGGCAGGGGGAGGCAGGCAGCACTTACGGCCTCGGGCTCCTGCAGCACAGCCAGGATGAAGATGACATATTTCTGCCCCGGCTCCAGGGCTCTGTTCTCAAAGTTGTCATAGTGCTTCATGTCCCCCAGGATGAAGTGGGAGGGCAGGGAGCGGAAGCGGGCAGCGATGTAGGGCTTGGGGAAGTCCAGCTGCCGGGAATGCCGCAGGCTCCGGCGCCGCAGCCTGGCGATGTCCTGAACCAGCTGCAGGAAGCACAGGAACACCCTGAGCCCCAGGAAGGGAGCAGCAAGGAGAGCCAAACCTGCCCTGTCAGACTGACTGCCCCTTGGCTGTTCTGAATGTGCAGCACAGGTACCCCAAAAGCCCTCCCAGCCCTCAGGTCACCATCCCCTTCCAGCTGCTTGCTCTCCCCCTGCAGCTGAGTCCGGCTTCACCCCCACTCACCTCCTCCAGGTCCATCTCCTCAGGGCTGCCCAGGGGGTTGAGGAACTGTCCTCCCCGGGACTTCCTCAGAGGCACCACCACAATGTAGAAAGCTCTAAATGTTGGGAATAATCAGAAGAAACAGAAGGAATTAACCTCCTTCCATGAGCCACAAAAGACGGGAGTGCACACACTCATGTGAGTTTGCTCTAACCGCCCCACTGCCTCAAGCCCCTTATTTTTCATTTAGTATAGTTGATATTCCTGGACCAGCTGGATTCAGGGGCAGCCCCATGACAGGTCTCCTTATGTACTCCCTTCACACTTCTCTGGCTTTCCCTGTTAGCTCTGGGAAGTGCCTCCAAAACACAACAGTCAGGAAGGCTAAAAATGCAGGGGGTACCCCCCCGGCACTGCCCTTGTGGGATTGTGGTGGTGTCCAGCCATCAGGGCTGACCCCCAAAACACGAACTGAGCACTTGCAGTTCAACAGAAACCTACTGGACAGGCACAGAGCTCTTCACGTCAGGGAGAATCACCACCACGTTGCCATCAGCATCGGGCTTGTGGGTCACCTCTGGCTTCTTGGACAGCATGTCAGCAGCAGTCCAGGCAGCCACGTTCTGCTGCAGCCCCCCCATGCTGTTGCCCTGGTTCATCAGCACGAAGTTGTAGAAGGTGCGGGGCCTCAGGTGGGTGATGAGTTTCTTGGTGGTCCGTCCGTCCACGTCAACRTGCAGCCCGTTGTACTGGATCTGTGAGAGGGGAGAAGGCTCCGTGAGCAAGGCTGATACTGCTCCAACTCCTTCCTCCCCGTCCCTTCAGTCTGCAGGGAACACGGAGCACTCAGCCCTGCAGAGCTGGGGCAAACACAGGCAAAGCTCCTGCACTCCACTTGCCTTGTATGGGGTAGGAGAGTTGTAATTCTCAGGGAACTCCCAGCTCAAAAGGACAGATGTCTTTGTCACCATCTTCACCTTGAAGTTTTTGGGTAAAACTGTGGAGAAAAAAGTGAGGAGGAAGGGGAGAAAGGAGAAGAAAAGGCAGCAGAGGGAAGGAAGAGCAGGAAAGAGAAGGAAGAGAATGTCAGGCGCTGGAAGAGGGGCCTGCCAGGCTGGGTCTGGCTGCGGCTGCAGGAATGGAAGGGACTGCTCCCTCCTCCACAATGTGCTTGAGTTTTGCCAAGGTCCATCTCCCAGTGCTCCCTGACCCATGCCTAACCCCAGGGAGGGCACGTGGCTCTGCCCCACGCTCTGGGCCTGGGTGGCTGCTGCAGGAACGAGGTGCTGGCTGGCTGAGCATGCTCAGGTGAGGAAACCCATCCCAGGTCACGGCTTCAGGGTTTGGGTTTTTTTTTTAATTTTTGCTCTTTTCTTTTGGCTGTTTGCAAAAGCTAAAGAAAACGCTCTTCCCACCTGTACAGCGACTGGCCCCCCCCTTCAGGTGCCAGCGACAGAAGGTGTCCGGACTTAACTTAGAAGAAAGCGGTAAAAGGGACTTACCTGGCACAAGGCAGAGAGGAGCGGAGGGACTGAGTGTGACACCAGAGTGCTTTGCATTTACTCACGAGCCTGGCTGAGCCTGGCCTGACCTCTCCAGCTCTCTTGCCTCCCGGCACCAGCCCCGGATACAAGGGGAGAGAGGGAGGAGAAACCGGTAAGTCCTACCTTGGTCCAGCTGGAACGTCCGATACTGGACGGTCGGGCTGTAGGGCCCGGGGCCTTTACTGGTGTGAGCACGGATTTTAACATCATAGGCGGTGTTGGGTTTGAGGCCGTTGAGGGTGTACGAGTTCTCTGGGGAGGGGGGCAGGTCTCTCTCCAGCAGGTTGCCGGGAGCACCGGCTTCCCGGTAGGCCACGGTGTACTTGACGATGGCCCCGTTCCTCTCGGCCAGCACGGGGGGCAGCCAGCCAAACTGCACCGACATGGACGTGACGTTGCTCGCCTCCAGGATTTGGGGGTAACCCTTGGGGATGTCTTCGGGGGTGGTGAGTTCCTGCACGGCTTCCTCCCCGAAGCCAGCCCGGCTTTTCACGGCCAGCTTGAACACGTACGTGGCGCCCTTGTGGATGCTGGGGGCGATGTACTTATCCTCCAGGGCCGAGAATTCCAAGGTAGCCAGAGGGTCGACGTCCTTGCGGCCGAACTGGAGCCGGTAGCCCAAYACCTGGCCCTCCGCATCCAGCGGAGGCTCCCACTTCACCAGGAGAGTGTTCTCCTCTGTCTGGTGCACAGACAGGATGGGCTTTCCTGGGACTGGGAGAGAAGAGAGACACCTTCAGCCAAAGGTGGGGCAGGGGACAGGAGCTGCAGAGACTCTTCAGCTGCAGCAACAGGTTCCTCAGGTCAGTGGCAACATTCCAGCTGGGCTCCGTGTAACCCAAACTGCTGCCACTCTGCACAGGTGGATGGGCCCTAAACAGTCTGGGAAACGAGGAGCACTGCCAGCATGTCAGCTGTGAGGTGCTGACACATTCCTACACTTATTTTCTTCCCTTTGTTCAGGATGGAAAGACGTGCACAGCTCCTCCCCTATCCCTGGACCCCTATCACCCTTCCACCACTGGGAAGAACAAACTCGAGTCCCAACTCTCAGACTCCTGTCCCAGTTGCTTCCCAGGGCAGGGAAAAACAAACCTGGAGTCCCCAAACTCCCATCTTCTCTCTCTCTCCATTACACAGCCCAACTCATGCAGAAAGAGACTGGAACAGATTGGCCCAGGCTGGGAAGTCCAGAGCAGCTGAGAGTGAAGCAATGAAGGATGGAGGGAAGTCTGGGCAGCCCCAGGTCCTGAGCTGCAGGCACAGGGCCAGCTCACAGGGCTGGCAGGCAGCTCATCACCCACTTGGGTGCAGAAAGAAGCACAGAGAGAGGAGCCAGAGCCCAAAATCTGTGTGAGGCAGAGGGCAGGGAGAGCTGCTGCTCACTCTGTGCTGTTCCTCTCCTCGGGAGGAAGGAAGAAGATGCCCAGCGTTGTTGTTTTCGGTGAGCTCCTCCACGTTTGGGGGTTCTGGGGAGCTCAGCAGTGCCATGTCTCTGCCTAATGAGCCCTGGCACTGCCTGACTGCTAAGCAAGCCCACAGCCACCGTTAAATGACACGTGCAGGCCCAGAGGTTCCCGAAGCCGGGGAAAGCAGAGCATTAATTCCAGCAGCTCACGCGTCATTGACACTCAGCTCCACCATTAGAGATCTAATTTCCTTCTCTCCGCCTTGGTATTTCTCCTGGTTGGACAGGAGGAGAGGGAATGGAGTTGGGAGAGATCCCAGCCCCCTCCCCCAGCACAAGTGGGACTGAGGGGCGAGGGCTGGAATGCTGGAGTGTGGCTGGGGGAGCAGGGCAGGACCTGCCTGTGCCAGGGATCCCGACTGCCCCTCTGCCTGCTGCCTGCACGGACACCTGCACGGGGGCAGGAGGGGCTGGCTCTGAAACAAATGCTTTATTCCTTCCAAACTGCCGAAGGATGGCAGGGACAGTGCTGGGAGAGCCAGCCTCCTCCCTTGGGAATGCCTAAGGAACACATTAAAGAGAAAAACAATGCCATTACCTTTATGTTTCAGTTTTTATCACAAATGTTACTATAATCAGCTGAGCTTGAAAGTATTACATCTGCACAACAAATATTGTTTGGAATAAAGGTGAGAAGAAAGCACAGAGAGCGGGAAGTGTTTTATTTTGCAATTGGTTTGGACAGTAAAGGAGAAAATTAGATGTATTACTGTATTTAAATTCAGCCCCCAGCCCTGAATGATAAAGAAAGAAATCTCTCCTCTCAGAAGGTGTATTGACTCAACACTGCAAAGAAGGTAAGAATGTTACAGAGCCATTTCAAAGATTTTTTTAAAAATACCTATTTCAAGTCAGGGAAAATTGAGTTTTGGGTAATAGCTGCTGTGCTAGAGAAAACATCCCTCTGTGACTGATCACCTGCACTGCAAATCCTAATGGGGAGAGATGAGGGAGGGTGACAAGGGAGAATGACAAGGCAGCCAGGCAGGGAGAAAGGCTCGGGAAAGGAAAACAGAAAGGGTGGAGAGCCTCGGGAAGAAGGAAAGGAGAGAACCAGGGAGTTATGGGGAGAAACATGGGCAGAGCTGGAGGAGAAGAGGCAGAGTGAAGGAAAAGGCTTCTGGCTGGTATGTGCAGGCAGAGCCCAGATCCTAGAAATGTGAGCCAGRAAAGGTCAATACTGTCAAGAGTTTCTTCTTCCACTAGTCCTGAGCACAAGGAGTGCATATCTAGACATGGTACCAGAAGAGAAGTGTGGGCAGGACAAGCCACCACTGTCTGCCTGCTGCTCTTCAGATCTTTGCAGGTCACCACCATGACAGCAGACCTCTCCTGTTCCCAGTGTACCTGCGTGGGCCACCTTCAGAGCTACAGTCTCTCCAGTCAGACCAGGCAGAGACTCTTTCCTTCTGGTGCACTGGAATTTATAGCAGAAGAGATTACAAGGGATGAATTCATCCATCCTCTGTTGTGCTTCTGGGTGTGCCTGGGCTTTCTGCAGCACTGGGCAGAAAATTGTGCCATTTGGTGAGGGCTGCATGTGAGGAACGAAGGGGTTTCTGCCTTACTAAATCTAATTTTGCCTTTGGGGCAGCCTGGCTCTTGTTGCAAGTCTGTCTGTCCTTCAAGAAGGGAGTGGAACAAAAGAAGGTGAGTCTGGAGAAAGAGCTTCTTGTCTGTAGGAAATGGGTGAATCCCAGTGGTTCAGGAAAAGGCTCTCACCTGCACCCTTCGTGGTGACCACTTTGGGTTTGCTGCGAGCACCATCTCCCTTCATGGTGTAGGCGGCCACGGTGATGGAATAGGCAGTCTCCGGCTGGAGCCCAGCAATGATCATCTCCTGTTTGCGAGATTCCAAAGGGAAACCATGTCAGCATCCAGGCCCACACCCACGGGCAGGTCTCTCCTCCTCGCAGGGGTGTCAGCCCTTTTCCAGCATGCAGGAACACTGAACCTGAGAGCACGGGACACCCTGGGCGACTGCTCCTGTGGGGAGGGGAGGTGGGAGCCCTGCTCCCCTGGCGAGGCACTCACAGCTCTGCCAACACAGCCAGGCTCTGCAGGGCCCTGTGCACGGCATCCTCCTCCAGATCTGCCTCTCACACGTTCCCTGTCTTCACACAAACCACTTCAGCATCTAAATGCTGTCGCTCCCTTCAAAGCTTTCCTCTCCACCGTGCGGCCTCAGAGGAGGCTCAGAGGTTTCAGGGAGATTACATTTTTTTCACCATTACCCCTCTCTTCTCTCCTCAGAGATATTTTTAATGCCTTCATAATATTAAAGGGATTGCTTGAATGCAAAGTGCAAGACGACACATTCTGCTCACGCTAAAGCTCCCTGCTAAATCCCACCCCCTCCTTCCCCATCCTCTATCAGCCTCCCCACACCTGGCTCCCAGGAGCTTTTGCTGGAACACTGGCCTCAAGAACGGCCCTTCCCCAGGAGGAATCCAGCCTTTCAAAGGGCTGTGTTGGAAAAGGAACACCCGTGCTAAATCAAACAGGATGACAGCACATGCAGCAGGGTTTTCCCCAAGGCCCCAGGAAGGAGGGAGATGGGAATGTTGTGCATGTTTTATGGCTTTCCTCTCTCCTCACCCCTTTGTGCTTTCAATATTAAATCTCAGGGCAGCACTTGGGAAGAATTTGTTAGTCCTGAAAATAACTATTTCCCCAACGGTGAGCTGGGAGTGGAGCGGCAGAACTTTAGAGCAGTGGGATTTTGATCAGTGAGTTTGGAAGGCATCAGCTGCAGACACAGGTTTCGCTTCTGGAAGTCAAGAAACCTGTTCTGCTTTCACACCTGCCACAGAGTTTTACTAAGATTTTAGGCAAGGGGCTTTGCCTTTCATGAGACTTGGTTTCTCCATCCCTAAAAGGGAGGCTCCTCACTTGCACAGGGCACTTGGCGATCCCCAGGAGACACAAACACAACCAGTTTAGTCGTGTATTATCTTAGGACCCTGTCATTCCAAGGGGGAAATGCTTTCTCCTGCTGCTTTGTAGCCATAGGATTTTGGAAAACATTCATCATTTTAGCAGAAATAGCAGATGCCAAACAGCCAAGCTGATTTTAAGGTACTTCAAATGTAAAAGCACCAATAATGATTCAGTGCTTTGCATCAATGTGTTTCTAAGAATCTTGGCCCTTTCAGGGCACAAAGCATTTGTTCATACCCTGATAGCTCAGGACTCATGGATTCCGAATTCCCAACGCTTCCCAGCCTATCTTTCCCAGACACAGAGGTGCTGCAGACCAACCCATGTGAGCACTCTGCTCTGGTGGAAGGTGTCCCTGCCCATGGCTRGGAGTGGAACAAGATGGCCTTTAAGGCCCCTTCCAATCCAAACTATTTTAGGATTCTGATATGTTCAAGGCAGTCCCAAATTCAATATTCCATCTGCTTCCCCATGGAGGAGAGCAGACCCATCTTTCCTTCAGAGCCTAAGGGAAGACCCTGTGGGATTGCTGCGTGCTGACGAACGACACGATCAGAGGGTCACAGAGCAGTGACAGGGAGGGGACGATGCATGGGAACATCAACAACAGGCTCTAAAACAGGCACACTGGCACTGCAAAAGAAAAAAAAAAGGAAAAGGAAAATACCACACCACAACAGGAAGTGGGGGAAGGGAAGGGGCAGAACCAGCATGGGAGGATTTTTACGTTTTTACTTACGTATTCAGCAGTGTCATCTGTTTCCCACTGGGCAGAGAACAAGAGAGGTTTGGCACATGAGAATACAAGAGGGGAAAGAAGGGAAAGACAGAGACACAGCATGAGGAAGGAGTCCCTGAGCAAGCAGCCACACAAGGTCAGAAGTTACCGGGCCAGCATGAAGGAAGAAGTAGAGTGGGAGAAATTAGTAGATTCCACTGTGGCCTTTGCCTGAATTAAAAGAATTCCCAGAGAYGGGGAGGATGGATGGACATTTATCTCAGTGCTGGGACAGCAGTTCACACTCTTCCACAGCAAGTGTCTGGGGGCACAAATGAACCGCAGAGAGACACCCACACCTCATCTGAGTTCGCCCTTCTCCCCGCCCGGGCTGAGACGAGGCGGCCGGAGCACCCCCCCCTCAGAGCTCCCCGCAGGGCCGGGCAGGCCAGTCCCTACCTGGGCGTCGGCCAGCATGATGTCCTTGATGTGGGGCAGCCCCCTGGCCTCGCCGTTCTCCATGCGGACGTAGTGCACCTGGTAGCCGCGGATCTGGCCGTGCTGGCGGCTCTGCAGCGGCGAGCGCCAGAACACCTGGATGGCCGTGGAGTTCAGCACCTCCACCTCCACCTTGCGCGGCGGGGCGCTGGGCACTGCGGGCAGGCAAGCGGGGCGCGGGTCAGGGSAGGCCTGCCCGGAGCGTCCCTGCCCCCGGGAGACGTGCACACGCCGGACCGAGCCCTGGGGTGGGGGGGACACCTCGGTGACCGAATATCCCACCGCCGCTCACCGGCCCCCAGGGAACGGGGGAGAACTGTGGGGCCTGATCTGCAGGGCTCGGAGATGCGGATGGGAACAGGCCCATCTCATCACCCAGCCAGAGGCTCCGCTGTGCCCRGCGTGCTCAGATGGAAGGAAGCACACAGCTCCAGACCCCATTCTGAGGGCAGAGCCGGTTTCCAGTGGTCCTGCCTGTGGGAGGTCAGGGTGGAGAGCATCAGGAGGCGAACTTGTCCTTGGAGCTCCCTCGTCTCTCAGGCAGGACAGGGGGGTTGGGGCTTACAACCCCTGTGGAATCTCAGGACAGCAAACAAGTCATGTCTTGGATGGAATTTGGGCTGAATTTTTGGAAGTAATAATAATAATAATCTTCATCATAATCCGGGGCATGACATCTTCATCTACAAGGAAATCACACTTTCTCTGAGCAGGGTACTCTATGATCCATTTGCATGTGGGCAGAGGCTCAGGGAAACAGGACCGCACTGGGGACAAACCTGTGCCTTTTTTAAAATTTTTTTTTATTTGAGATGAAGAATACCTGAGAAGTTTGGGATTTCCTTATGTTATTTTCTTGACTTATATTATTTGAGGTCCTACCCTCACAGTGAGGGTGCTCCTCTCCCTTCACACACACATTCATGCTTTTCCCTGGTTTTATTTTCCTGCAGAAATACCAGGGAAATTCAAGTCTCTGAGTGGGGCCACTGAACCACAGCCTAAGCTGTTGTCACTCGAGGTGTTTGAAACTTYAACAGATTCCTCCTTTCTACTACTGACAAAAACTCCAACTCAAGGAGGCGGTACAGGGAATGTAGTAACAAGGAACGTGTGGGAAGAACTCTTAGTATTTTAAAATGTGTTCTCAGGCACAGGGTGGGATTCTTGGCGCTGTCCCATACAGGACCAGGAGTTGGATGATCCCTCTGGGTCCCTTCCAACTCGGGATATGTTATGATTCTATGACACCAGTTTCTGGCAGCAAAGGTCTCCTCTGATATTGGTGCCTCGCTGCCTCGGCCGATCCTGCTGCAGCGAGAGCATCTTTTCAGGGGAAGTGGTGCAGCCAAGGCTCAGGGATATTAATAAAGCCCCCACAGATCCAGGACATACCCTAAAGCAGGGCAGGACAACCCTACACACCCCAGCGCTCAGAGGGCTCGGGGCGATGGCACCAAAGATGCCGCACAACCCGGACCTCGGATCCCACTCCAGCTCCGCGCCACGCGAGAGGCATGGGGAGAGCCCCGCTGTGTCCTCCCCAGCACGGGAACAACCCACTCCAGGGCCAGGAACCCCCCCGAGAATCCCGGCAAAGGCTCAATTACCATCCTCATCCGTGCGGACGATGACCGGCGAGCTCTCCGGGCCCGGCCCCACCTCCGTGTGAGCCACCACGGTGACGCGGTACTCGGTCCACTTCTCCAGGGACTCCAGCAGGATCTGACTGGTGGTTGGGGGGATATCATTCACCTCCTTTAGCTCCGTGTCCTCCGAGTCCAGCGCTCGATAGTGGACGCTGTAGCCGGCCAGGACGCCGTTCTGGCTCTCGGCCGGCGGCGGCCGCCAACTTACCAGAATGGCGGTGGAGCGGGTGCTGACACATTTTACATCTTGAGGGGGGGCAGACGGTTCTACGAGGGGGGAAAATTCAGGAGGGGGGAAAGGGAAAGAAGGGAGAGGGGAGGGGGGGAAAAAAAACAAAAGATGGGAAAGATAAAAGAAAAAAAAAAGGAAAATGATAACAAAAAAATCTAAAATAAAACGTACAAAAGTTTGGTTTAGGAAGATAAAATTAAAAGAGAAGAGAGCTTTTTGTTGTTGTCTTTTTTTTTTTTTTGAAATGAAGAGGTTTTTAAAAAAAAAAAAAGCCAACGGAAATTAAATGGGGCATCAAAACTGAAATGGCGTAAAGCAAAGGACTAAACCAGCAAGCGGGCCAGCCAAGAGGGSTCCTGCTGCTTCCACTAAGCTGGCACAAAATAAGCACCCAGCTGCACCCTATAAAAGCCCTTTCCTTTGGCTCCCTGTTTTACAGCAGCCTGGCAAATCCTGCTCTGGCTGGGAAAGCACTTCTTTCCAACCTCAGTCTCTGGGATCTTGAATTTCTTTGAAGGGATCTGTGAAAATTAAGTAAGAAAAGCAAATCTTTTGCCAGGAGGCTTAAATTTAAGAGTCTGTACCTCCAGATGGAAGTGATTAGTTGTCCCCGGACTGGAGTAGGCCAAATCCCACAGTGGGAATGCCCAGGACACTGCCAAGCAATGAGCCCATGGTGTTTAAAGAGGAGGGTTTAGAGAAAACACTTGCAGAAGGAGGGAGGCAGTGGGTTTGGTGAGGTATTCAGGTATCCAGGGGATTTTCCAAAGCAGCAGCAGGTCTAATTCCCACTGCACTCACTGCCTGAACTACACCAGGGTGCTTCTGAACATCCTGGGAGAAAGCCTTGGGAAGTGTGGCCCTACACAGCTCCTGTTCATCCCAAGAGGAAACCTTGGGAAGTGTGGCCCTACCCAGGCACCTTCTCACGGTGGCAGCAGATGCCTGTCCAAAGGTGATCAGGAGGTGGAGAAGGTGTAACCCACAGCTCTCCCTTAAAACTCATCCAGTCCCATCCCTGCCACGGGCAGGGACACCTTGCACCAGGCCAGGGCGCTCCATCCTGGCCTTCAACACTTCCAGGGATGAGTTCACACTTCTGCCAATCACTAATGGCAATGGATCAGCCCAGGGAAGCAGAGTGTGATACATTTTCAAGGCAGATCTAGAAATCCAATCTCACCCAACTGCAATGAAGAGCTTTGAGCTCACTGCAGACAGTGCAGGAAATTGGGGTGAACTCACAAGCCCCCCAAGTGTCACCTGCAAGAAGCAGCAGATTAATGCTGGTCACAACTTCTCATTCCTCTGATGCTTTTTATCGACAAAAAGCTCTTTTACTGAGGAATGATTGTTTTCAGACCTCTTACTCCCATCCTTGAGTCAAACCCAGATGTTTAGGCCCTGTTTGCCTTGAGGACTCTGCTAAATTCAGTCAGCTGGCACTGGCAGTGAGAGCCACACACCTTCCAGGAGCCCCCATGAGACAGAGGGAAGTGAGTTTTCAGAAGGGGCAAAGATAATCCTTCCACTGCTATCTGAGCACCCTGCCCAGGAGGACATTTTGGGTGTTTTCCTTCTATTTTTATGCTCTATTGCAGTCTTTAACCTGGCAGAACAACCTCCTTCTCCCCAGCACTCCCAGTGAGGAAGCTGATGAGCCCTGGCAATGGCTGGCCACACAAAACAACACAGAATATGTCAAATGAACCAAACCAAAAGGAACAAACTGGAAAATAAAACATAAATCAAGCCAATAATTTGAAACAAACAAAAAAAAATCAGAAAGGAAATCATAATAATAAAATAATACTGATATAAAAAGTGACTCCTTCCAGAACATTCCCAGTCTGTTTACCTACCTTCCACGCTTCAACTGCTAACTTATAAGACTTTCTTACAAGAGAACAAGAGGAACTGAGCTACGAGGCCAGACCAAGCTCCTGGTGGGTTTCTGCACATGACTGGCTTTTAAAACGCCACTCTGCCCATGACGAGTCCTCCTGAGTCCTCCTCTCCCAACAGAGCCCCAGCTATTGCACAAATGGCAATTTTGTACCCGAATCTGTTCTCTTTGCTAAACTATCAGCATGAAGAGCAGGGCAGCACACTCCCAGTGACGGATCTCCTCCCCTATGGCTCTCTCCATCTGCTGTGATTGATGCAGCATCTCTACAGAACAGAGGTGCACTGCTCCTCCCACGTCCCAGAACTCAGGGACAGTTTTCAAGGTGTGGAGGGAAAGACTCAGCCCTCTCCCATCGCTGCCATGATGCTGTTCCCTTCTTTTTTTTGTCCCCATCAGAGGCTGGGCATATTAAAATCCACCTTTCCTTCTTAGTTCCAGCCAAAGCCGAGAAACCCACTGCAGAGAGGGTCTGACCTGACCTACCCTTCATCCTGAACCTCATTCTGAAAGCCCCAGGAAGCAGAGCTCAGCTCCAGCGGGCACTGGGGTCACTGCGCTGCCACGCTCGCTCACTCACCCTCTACGCTCCAGCACAGGGACCTACCGAGAGGCCCTGGGGTGAGGCCTCCTTTTGGGATGGCTTTGCACTTTCTCTGGTCAAAAAGGCGGGGTGGGGGGTGGGTGATGGGGGAGAAAGCCCAGGTCCCACCCGGCCCCCTGCCCGTCACTCCTGGACTGCAGCACCGGAGGAGAACAGCCAGTGGTGCTGGCTGGCCACGCTGGAGACGCCTCTGGGGAGCTCATGGCACTGTTTCCTTCACAATCCAGCCCAACCTGTGTGACCTGGGGGCGCTGGGCATGGCGCCGGGAGCCGGGAGCTGCGGCAGGACCCGGTGCCACCAACCCCGAGCGGGGCTGCGAGTTCAGCTCTGCACCCAGCCCTTCCTGGGCAGGGAGCCACGGCACAGGCAGAGCCCCCAGCCAGGAGAGCATCGCCTTTGTCTGCTGGCCTCTTTGCACCAGCATTTTGGGACCCCTCCCCACCCTCCCAGGGCTCCAGGACATCCGTGAGTGCGTGCAGAGCCACGTGTGGTGAGTCTGCAGCCACAGGGTGGACTGTATTTGTGAATTCGCTTGAGACCAGCCAGTACTCACCTGAGCTGCACCTTTTACATGCTTTAAAGTTGACTGTCCAAGCCACAAGAATGACCCTTACTGACCTTGCACAATATCATGTTTTTTAACCCTTTAGGTACCATAGACTTTGGGTGTTTCATTCACTTCATGTACTGTGAGGAGRGGGACGGGAAGGAGAGCAGAGCTAATGGGGCGGAACGTCCTTTCTTGGGCAGGAACAGGGGGTGAGAAGGCCCCACTGTTCCTCTACACCTGCACATGCAGCCTCACAGCACCCACCCTGCCACCCCTGACTGCTGACCACGCTGTGCACTCTGGAATTTCCAAGTAGGAGAGTTGCCAGCGAGCCTGGGAAGGTCACGGCTAACCGGAAAGGGCAAACCAGCTTCTCCCAGCCATGAGAGTCTGTCAGTTTGACAAGCTATGTCTCTGGTACTTGAAGAGTTAAAACCCAGCTACTTCAAGAAGAAAAAGATACTTTACCTTTAGTTTAATGGATTTTACTTTGGTTATGATGCTCAGGAGGAGCCACCCTGGCAGGGAGGTGCGGGGAGGGGCTGCCACATGCGGGTGGGTGCCGGGAGCGGAGAGCGGGGGCGGCAGGAGGAGCAGGGAGGAGGCTCTGTCATTCCAGAGACAAGAGATGCCATCGTGGGGTGACATCGCCCAGCGAGGGACAGGGGGAGCAGGGAGCCGGTCCATCGGGTGCAGGGCATGCAGGCAGGCAAGCAGAGAGCAGAARAGAGAAGAAAGAAGAGGCATGGAGCGGGCCAAGGAGGAGCTGAACGGAAAAGGAGCATCRGAGGGAAGACACAAAAGCCTGTCCCGAGCCAGAAGGTCTGTGAGCCGAAGGATGTCACCCGCACCAGGGAGAATTGACTCGTTCCTCCAACAGCCAGCCAGGAAAAAATGTTTCACCGTGTTACAGGACACTGACAGCTCCCAGCTGATGTTCTCAAGAGCGTTAAATTAATGAGACTCTCCCTATGAAAGCTGAGCTACAGAGAGAGAAACCCGGCCCCGTTCTGGGCAGGTGCCAAGTTAGAAAAAGCCCCAAAGCCTTCCCTTTTCCCAGATCCCCTTCTCCTCACCCTTTAGGGACAAATTTTCACTAAGCCCTACTGCCATCGCTCCCACACCCCTCTTCCAGCTTGTTTTATTGAACCAGAAAGCACAAATCCCAGACCCTCCTTTCCTCCCATCCCCACGGATCTCAAGGAGAGAAACCCCTTGGAAAACAGAAGCAGAGTGTAAGTTTAACACTTATTTTTCAGATCCTTCCAGTTCATTTCCCCCACCCCACAGAGGTGCTCCCTCTGCCAGTACCACACTGGGATCAGAACCAGCAGATGTGCAGCAGAGTCAGGAAAGGATTTTCCTATGAAACGTAGAGAGAGTATGGAAAAAACAAAAGAAGGAAAAAAGGGGAAAAACATTTGAAGGAAAGAGAAAACCAAAAGTCTTTGAATGGAGTGGAGGCCTGAGAAAGCCCCAGTAAGGAATTCTGTCTGTGCAGAAACAGACTCCCCTTTCTTCCCACTCCTCAGGGGGCAGAAAGAGAAGGAGACGGGGAAAGGGAGAGACAGCAGGATGTGACAATTAAAAAGCCCAGCTGAGAGCCTGCTGCTCCCCCTTGTTAGGGGCTCTGAGGGATGGGAGCAGGGCTCTCCCTCCTCACACTGGTGACCAGAGCCACTTCTGAGTTAGTTCTGCTCCCGGCTACTCCAAACTGCAGCGGAGTGATTTAGTAGAGATGAGAGGAGACAGAAAACACAAAGAACAGCTGCCACAGCCACTCATGCAGTGAAAAAACACCTTATTTAAAAGCAAAGATCTGTGAAAAGCCCAGGTTGAAATATTGCCATCCAGGGTTATTGTCCCCAGGGCAACAGCGAAGGGAGACAATCCATTAAACTAAAACCAGCACGTTTTGGTTGCGTACGCTCCATCCTGGTGTCATTGATATCCCCCTCCCCGCCTCCACAGGACTCCTTTCTCCCGCCCTGCCGGGGCTCAAACRGGACCGTTCCCAGTGCTCGCTGGCCCGGCAGGCCTTCCTCCCCATGGCTGTGGAGATGCTCATGGAAAAGAGCATGGGGACTGCTTCCCCAAAGGCTGGGAAAGGTTGGACTTGGGAATAATCACCTTCCCTTCTCCTCTCCCTCCCAGTTCTCCACCATCTCCCTGCTCCATGGCTTGTGCCCCCTTCCTGACAGCTGCTGGGTCTGTGTGGGACGGGCTGGTGGGTGCCATCCCCTGAGCATGCTCAGCACCACGGCCAGTGTGGCCACCAACGAGCCCTCATTGCTCCCACCCCAACTGGATGGTGCTACCTGTCCCTCCAGCACCCCCAAGCCCCCAGCTCCACTCCTGGCTCACATCTGCGCTACCTGGACCAGCAAAGGGAGGGGGCAGCAGGTCCCAAAGGCGTCCCCCCCTCCCCGGCGTGAAACACCAACCCCCAGCTCCGTACCCCTGTGCCCATCTCTGGCTCCCTGCCTGTGGTCCCCTCAGAGAAGGGTGGGAAAAGGAGAGACACCTACTAGACTGCAAGGTGCGCTCTCGGACCTCCGGGGTGAAGGCCCCCAGCCCGAAAGCCGAGCGGCCGGCCAGCCGGAAGACATACTCAGTGTTGGGCTTCAGGCCTTCCACCGTGAACGACGTCGTGGGCTCGAAGTTCTTCAGCACCTGCGACGGGCGAGGGRGAAGGAAGGAAGGAAATAAACCCAAACAACAAGCAGCAGAGGTGAGCCCTGCCCAGAGGCACCCGTCCTGCTCCCCTCTCTGCGCCACCACAGGGAACGGTGGGGCCGGGGAGCTGCTCAGCCCCAATCCTGCTCCACTCTGGACTCACCTCCTTGCTGTGGTCTCCCTCCTTATAGAGGAGCTCGTACTTCACTATGATCTCCTGGCGTGGGGGGCTCCACGACAGCACAATGCTCGTCTCGGTCTTGGCTTCTGCTCGGAAGTTCATTGGCTGCCCAGGAACTGGGAGAGGGAGCCAAGGGGGGCAGGGGAGGCAAGATGAGAAACAGGAGAAACCACATTAACTTGGCTAATTAGAAGGCTCCTGTCCTGTTTTCTTCCAAGCCTGTGTGGGAAGAGAACGTCAGCAGCAAAATGCCATACTGCAGCGTGGGCAGGTCCTGCCTCTAAAGCTGTGGAGTTACATCCCACTGCCAGACTCCAGCATGTCCAGAGCTGCTGGAGATGGAAGAATCCCACCAGATCATATGCCTCTTTCTCAGCAGTGCAGATTACAACCCTTCCCACTAATCCCAGTATTACAAGATTCTGGAAGTAGGAAGCCCATGAGCAGCCCATTGAGGATGCAGGGTTTCCTCAAAGTACCCCAAGCAGTAAACCTGCTGGGTGACAGCCCGTGATAAAACACCTTGTGTTTGCAGCTCAACACATCTGCTCTGACAACTGGGGCTTTGCTTTGCTCCCCCTGCAGAAAAAGGCAAAAYAAGGCTCATTCCCCACTCATCTCTGACAGCCATTTTAGGGAGAGTTCAAGTGTCACCACTGCCTGGGCAGTGAGTGGTTTTACATCTGTTAAAGACATTTAGAATCATGGAACGGTTTGGGTTGGAAGGACCTCAAAGCTCATCCTGTTCCGTCCCCTGCCATGTGCAAGGACATCTTCCATTATCCCAGATTGCTCCAAGCCCCATCGAACCTGGCCTTGGACACTTCCAGGGACGGGGCAGCCACAGCTTCTCTGGGCAACCTGTGCCAGGGCCTCCCCACCCTCACAGGGAAGAATTCCTTCCCAATATCCCACCTAAGCTCCAAATCTAACCAACAGCCCTCCTTCCCGCAGCCCAGGGCAGTGACACAGCCGCTCACCTCCCTGCTGCGTCTTAACCTGGATGGGGTCRGACAGGGGCCCGTCCCCCACGGAGGTGAAGGCCAGCACGCGCACAGTGTAGGTCTCGTCCTCCAGGAGGCTGCCCACGGTGGTCAGCAGGCTGTCGTCCACGTTGTGCTTCTGCCAGTTGCTGACGGGCTGGTCGGGCTCCATGGTGTAGTACACGCGGTAGCCCCGGATCTGCCCGTTGGGCTCCACGGGCTCCTCCCACTGGATGATCATGGTGGTGGAGCTCAGCATGCGGCCCTGCACGTTGCGGGGGGCGCTGGCCGGAGCCTGCTCCCCGGTGCGAGTGACCACCGACTCGCTGGGAGGGCCCTGCCCGATGCTGTTGACGGCGGAGACCCAGATCTCGTACTCGGAGTTGGGGCTGAGCCCCCCGATGCTGTAGCGCGTGGTGGTGATGTCCTCCTTGATCTGGTACGGCCCGTCCTGGCTTTTGGACTTGTACTCAATGACATAGTAGGACACGGGGTCTGGGTTCCCAGAGTCCCAGGTGATGGTGATACTCGTTGCTGTTGTCTCCGTCACCACCGGCGTCCCAGGAGCCTTAGGAAGTGCTGAGAATCAGGAAGAACAGGCATTTAAATAAAAACCACAGATGCTGAAATGGTGCCTAATTGGGCTGGTTAGGGCTGCAGGAGCCGGAGGCACAGCACCAATCCCGGCAGCTCAGGAAAGTGCTGCTGGAATATTATGAACCTAGTTATACACTCTATTATCCTCCTTAAACTGCTCCATCAAAGGCAAAGTGTTCAGCTAAACATCTGGAATCATTTGCACGGGATTCAGCTGCACATCCGCCGGCTCCCAGGGCAGGCAGGGAGAGCAGCTCCGTGGAAGCTCCTTCCCAACACAAACTCGAATCTCTGCTGAGCCTCCCCGGGCAGGGAACGGCACAGGGCAGGCTCTGCTCTCCAGAACAAATCCCCATAAATGCTGAGAGTGCTTTCTCTCGAGCCACAAGGCTGTGTTAATCCTCATGTCCCCTCTCTCTCAGCCAGAGGACTCCCCTTGGAGCCTGCTGGGGACTGCACGATGCCCAACAACGCTTCAACAGCACAATACGTGTTCTAAACTTGACCTGTTCTCAAGATTTATGTCTTGTGCTCACTACACACTTTAGACCCTTTTCAACCTTGCTTTTCAACCTTCCTTTTCAACCWCATCTTATCATGGAAATCCAGAATGGTTTGGGTGGGAAGGGACCTTAAAGCCCATCCCGTCCCACCCCTGCCATGGGCAGGGACACCTTCCACTGTCCCAGGGTGCTCCAAGCCCCGTCCAACCTGGCCTTGAAGCCGAACTTCTCCAGACCTGATGACAATAAAGCTCAAACTTCTCCTTTCACCTTCTGCCTGGGAGCGTTGCAGGTGCTCACACACAGGAAAGGAGCAGCGAACAGGATCCAAATTAAATGACAAAAGGCAGAAGGTACCAGCAGGCAGAGATTCCCCACCTGAGGAGATGGGAGAGTTGGAAGCAGGAGCAATCTACCCTACACAGCAGCTTTTTAAACTGACAGGGTGAGACAGGGAAAAAGGGGAAGGAAGAAAGTACTCAGGAAAATAAAGTGGACCTGAGTCCAGCCCCAGGCATCCTTCTGCTGGCACAAGAGCCCCACTCCCTGTGCAGAAGCTCAGAACAAGTGTCATGCCAAGATTCACTAGGCCCTACTAATTTCTCCCATCAGACCTTCCTCAGACAGATCACTGATAGAACAGGATGGTTTTTCCTCATCCCTCCCCTTCTCCAAAGTGTTTCTCCTCCTCTCCCCCACCCGCCGATCCTTTCCCACCCCATCTCTCCCAGATCCCTCATGGGCAACACCAGTACTTGGAGCAGACACCAGCTCACRCAGAGCTCTACACTCACCCAACCTCAGGGGCTTCCTGCTTGGGGTTAACAGTCCCCTGCTGAGGACAGAATAGATTGAAGATGGCACCCGTGCTCCTCTTGGGAATCACTAGCTGGAAGCTGGGGTTATTCCCCATCTTGCTGAGGCAACAATGGCCACTAAGATGCTGGAACTAAGCTCTACTGCAAGAGTTCACATGCCAGAGATCCTCAGGGCCTTGGCTGAATCTCTAACCTTGGAATAGGATGGCATGCAGGCTCCAAGCCAGCCAAGGCTCCTTGCAAAGTGCCCAGCCAGCCTCATATGTTAGGACAGACACAGCATGCAGGGCTTGAGTCACAGTTTTCTTCATAACAACCAGCTCAGGTGTCCTAAAGCGAGGGAAGGTCTCAAGCCACCAGTTTCCCCTCCAGTGTGGGTTTCCCTGTGTGTGGGATCCCTGAGGACACATGCACAGATCCCAGCACATGGCACTCGTGGTGCACAAGTCTGTCCTGCTGCTCGTGCTCACAGACCTCCACATGTACCCGCGGGTAAGGACACGGACTGTCACATGTGCAGCCAGGCACCCACGGCCCAGCCACGGTGTCCCTGTCCATGCACACACACCTCACTCATGCAGAGAACACCTGGACATGCAGGACTGTGTCCCTGTCCATGCACACACACCCCACTCGTGCAGGAGCACCTGGACATGCAGAACTGTGTCCCTGTCCATGCACACACACCTCACTCATGCAGGGAACACCTGGACATGCAGAACTGTGTCCCTGTCCATGCACACACACCTCACTCATGCAGGGAACACCTGGACATGCAGAACTGTGTCCCTGTCTATGCACACACACCCCACTCATGCAGGAACACCTGGACATGCAGAACTGTGTCCCTGTCCATGCACACACACCCCACTCATGCAGGAACACCCGGACATGCAGAACTGTGTCCCTGTCCATGCACACACACACACCCCACTCGTGCAGGAACACCTGGACATGCAGAACCGTGTCCCCCGTGCAGCTCAGACAGTCACAGGCTCTCCCCATGCAGACACACGAGGGCACAGGCACAACCCACGGGCGTCCCCCTCGGGTGCCAGGCCCCGCAGACGCTCCCGCGCGCGAGCAGGACGCGTGCCCCGCCGTGCCCCGCCATGCCCCGCACTCATGCTCGCACCCTCCGCTCTGGCCGTGCCCCCACGCCCCCGGCACGTGCCCCTCCCACGCGTGCAGCCCACGGGGCCCCGCTCCCGCTCCCTTACATTTCACCGTGATCTGGGCGACGGCTTCGATGACCCCCAGGCTGGACATGGCCACGCAGGTGTAGTTGGCGGAGTCCTTGACGTCCGTGAGCTCCAGGACGTTCCTGCCCACGGGCATGTCGTCCTCGGGCGTCAGGTCCTCCGCTCCCTGCATCCACTTCACGTAGGGCATGGGGGACCCCACGGCCACGCAGGTGATGTTGACGTTGCCCCCGGGCATGATTTCGTGGCTGACAGGGAGGATGGAGAAGCGAGGGGCCACACGGCGAACTGTGGACGAGACGCACAGAGGTAACAAAAAAACAAAACGGAAAACCAAACCAAAACGAACGAACGAAAAAACAAAACAAAACAAACGAAACAAAAAATAAAAAAAGGAAGGAAAGAAAAGAAAGGAGAAAAAGAAAAAAGAGTAAAAGATAATTTAAATACAGATGGGGTTTGTCATCGTTTATTTTCTTCCTTCATTAAAAACAAAACAAAAAACCAAAGAAATGAAAAAATCAAAAACCAAAAACCAAAAAAAGTAAACTCCAAATAAATTTGTACTTCACAAACAATATATAGAATATAGACATAAAAGCGATATTTCATAGCAACAGGGTTCCATTGATCAAGATTAGACCCATCACAGCACAGATAAATACACAAAAATTTATTAGCAATTTCTCATCTTTACTGGCAAGAGCTGGCATGGCGAGCGCCCAAACTTCTCCTCCGCGGCCGCTGGGGCCCCCAGCTCCCCGCTCCACACCCCGGGAACCTGCTCCTCCCTTTCCCAGTGGATCTGGCTCCCGGGTGCCCTTCTCCCAGAGCAAACAGCCCGTCCACCACCACGGCCCGGCGTGGTCCGGGTGCCCCCTCCGGGGAGGGGCCCTCTCCCACCCAGGGCTGCTGCAGACGTGGGGTGGGGGGCCAGGAGAAGGTTGGGATGGAGATGGAAACTTCTCAACATTTTGCCTTGTTGGACCCAGAGAATTCAACAAAGAGAGAAGTGTCACATCCCCAAATTCCAGATGCTCCACTTGAGAAGTGAAAGGCAAAAGGATAAACAAGGGAGGAGAGGGAGTCTCCAGAGTGGGACAGAATTTAGTTGGTGTCTGTGTGTGAGAAGCGTCCAGGGGAACACAGTCCCCCTGGAGCGAGAGAGAGTGTGGAAAAGATGAGAAACTCTAATGAAATTTTTGTGGTTTTTGGGTATAGAAACCCTAACGAAGCCTCTTTAAGATCTGACACGGTTCCATCGATAGATGCAGCTCTCAGAGTCACAAACATCATGCAAAATAGGTAAAAAAGAGAGAGAGAGAAAGAGAGAAAGAGAGAGGAAAATGCAGAGAAATATAATTTCTGGGCGGCAGCAAATGCCCACATGAATACTGGATAGAAAGTGAGCGACAGAGAAAGGAAGGAAGACCAGGAGAAGGAGAACAAGAGGGGAAGGGAGAAAGAAGAGAGAGAGAGGGAGGGGAGGGGGAAACCCACTTTAATGCTGCATACTTTTTCTAGCTGATGTGACTCAATGTGGTGGCTCACATTGTCACATCTCAGCCCTGGCGGAATAATAAATAGAATAGAATTAATAAGAAAAACAAGGTAATGAAACTTTTAACGTTGAGAAAACAGTGACATGTTCTGTGCATCTCCTTAGCAGAGAGGTGGATGCAGCTTCCAGACCTTACACAGGAAGAACATGGACGCAAAGAGGAGGCTGTGGTTTCCTTGGCTCCATTTTCTGAGCTACCTGGGCTGGCTGGAGGGACGGTGGGTGCCCTTCCTTAGGGGGGGGAAGCAGGAGAATGGACAAAGGAGAACGTGTGTGGATCAGAGAGGTCCTAGGGAGGGGGCTGAGGGCAGGGTGTCATCCCACAAGCAAAGACAAGAGGATACAGAGCCGCGGAAAACGCAGGAACACCAGCAGCTGGAGGGGAACACGAGTGCAGGATTCCTCCAGCTCCAGGGACAGCCATGCAGGAACTGCCTCAGGCAGGGTGGGCCAGGGGGCAGCAGAGTTGGGAGTGCTGGGGGCCTGAGAACCACCCATTCCTGCTGTCTGTTCCCAGGTAACCTCTGCACAACCTCTCCAGAACTCGGTGGCGTTGCCTCATGCAAAAGCAAAGCAAAGGACAGCAGAGCTGAGCCTGCCATCGCCCCTCCCAGTGCCTTCAGATGTCCCTTGAACTGGTATCTTGGGGTTTGCTAGTATTTATCTTCCAGCTTCATGGATCTTTTCCAAGGGGAAGAGTGCTGCCAGGAAAGGCAGAAGCCGTTTGCCCTTTAGCAGGGCTTTGGCAAACAAGAGCCAACTGCAGCCCCTGCATCATCCTGCAAGGTGACAGAGGGACATCGTCACAGCAAGGTCTGCTCTCCCCAGTGGCTCCTCTTCTGCAGGAACCAGTACTGGGAGGTAAGGAAGAGAAGACTTCCAGATCCGTGGCACTGGGAGCTCAGAGGTGGCACAGGGGAACTCCTGCATGCGCGGATTTGCAGAGAGAACAGGGGGGGCATGCCCTCAGCTGCGAAAAGGATTGGGATGTGGAGGGAGGGACTGCAAACTCACCTGGCCACTGACCCTAGAAGATGACTTTCTACCTGGCAAAAGGTGTAGGGAGGGTACCACGGTGTTTGTTCCACCTCAGGCACCAGCACTGGCTCAAAGGATCAGGCAACCTGCTCCTTCCTCCCTCCTATCGCTATGGAGAACATTCAGCCCTAGCCACGAGGGTACATCCCTGCTTCCTGCTTCATCCTTCTTCCCACTGCTTCCAGAGGTACCACACTTCAGAAAATGGAGCCAGGTGGAAACCACACCCGTCACAGTCTGAGACAAGATGGAGAGAACTTGGAAGGAAACAAGTGGGGTCAACATGCAGACAGATCTGGGGTGGGGATGACTCTTTTGAGGGGGGGGCTGGTATGTAACCTTCTGGAGAGGGGAGGCAAGGTGGGAAGGGTGAGGAGGAATGGGGAGACATATCCGGACAACATCCGGTCAGCAAACAGCATCAACAGCAACAAACAACGGCAGGTGGGATGCAAACACTGAGTTGTCATGGGAACAGAACAAGACAATTAATCCAAACCGAAGCTAACCGCAAAGAAATGAAACCCAACTGAAAAAGAAAGGGAAAGAAAAAAACCCAAGAAAAGAAAAGAAAAAGGAAGAACAAACCAGAATTTAATAACTGAAAAGCATCATCTGATGTAGGGTG
The DNA here is from genome assembly GCA_018881555.1 of Amblyornis subalaris. Classification (NCBI taxonomy): domain Eukaryota; kingdom Metazoa; phylum Chordata; class Aves; order Passeriformes; family Ptilonorhynchidae; genus Amblyornis; species Amblyornis subalaris. The sequence goes on from JACAXG010000155.1 coordinate 1,419,545, forward strand.
GAGTGCTGAGAATCGGAGTCTGAAGGGAACCGACTGTTCCTGGCTGTGATTTTGGGCAGGGAAGGAGAAATCCACTCACAAAACACAAGCTCAGGGGCTGTGCAGAGCACGTTCCCAAGAAACTGCAGAGCAACTCTCCCCTCCTCCTGGCAGCTCCCAGGGGTGCAGGTCAGCTCCGGGGGTCACAGGGATCTCACTCTGGGCTGGTTTCATGGTGTTTCTCACCCTCCAAGGGAAGCACTCAGCACCTCTGGATGCCAGCCCTTGGCATACCCATTTCACAAGAAGGGAGAATTGGGATTAGGGCTGATACGAGTCCAAAACAGGCAGAAGCACTTCCTTGGTGCATCCTGGTTTAAAAAAAGCTACACACTCCTGTGTGCACAGATATACCAACATCCACACACTGACCTAGGATGGGAAAATAACTCCAGCTAAATGTTGGAGACCTCAGAGAGTCCCCTGGATACATCCCTGCAATGGCTCAGGGCTGTGACAACCACAAGAGTTACAGGGTTCATCTCTGGCTGCCACCATGCTGCTGTTTATTTTAATTGCTACCCCACTCGGATCTGGCTGGTGACAGGGAATTTGTCAGGCTGAGAATCTCTGGGTCAGCGTTTAGGTCAAGGCCCAGGAGGAGGAGAGCCACAGTGGGAAGGAAGCTGGAAATGGAATCAAGACAATTTCAGCTCTGGGTCCAGCTGGGTGCCACACACAGCAGCTGAAGGAGGGGAATTGTACGTGTAAAAAATGTGGTGAAGAGATTCCTTCCATTTTGCAATCCAACACTTTCAAAGGATTGGGAAGAACTGCCCTCTCTGGAAAGGAAACACTGGGATGGGGCTTTGCTCTATAGACACTTATCTAGTAGYACTCTTCCCAGTTTCTGGTACAAGAAGGACCTTCCCTGAGTTCCAAGGGTGTTTGGTTCCCAGGACAGCTTTGCCAGACCCCGCATGCGTACACGGATGTTCATGCTCCATGTGCAACAGCTCCCAACAGACACACACAAGCAGGCACACACAAACAGACATTGTCCACGGCCAAAAAACTCTCAGGAGCTTTTTTTTTCAAACAAGGATACAGCTTGTTACGGTAGAACCAGATTTCAGGACTGGAGCTGGACATTTGGGATGCAAGCTAAATTGTTCCAATGCAGAGAAGCCATTTTGGAGGCACAGGAAAATTTCTTAAGTGCAGTTAGTTATGAGTCTGTTTAATTGTCTGTTGGATAAGCATTTCACACTGCAAATCTGCACCCCAAATTGTGCTTTTTTTAGAAACAGAACAGATCCATAACTTTTCACACCCTTGGGAAGCCAATTGGTTTTGTTGCTGCTCACGGAGGCAGAGGTTAACCCAGTTTGTGTTCTGTGAGTGGCATTTTTGGCTTTTTTGGTCCCAGTCAGCACGGCTCAGGTTCCCCACACCACCACTCGGGGTCCACAAGGTGAGAGGTGTTTTTGCAAGAGACAGATTTACAGACCTGACTGGAAGAGACACTGGGAGATCCAGGGTTGACTTTTGCAACACCAGAATCCATCCTTAAAATGTGTTCCCATGAAGCTGCTAATGAGAGAAATCTGAGGACCAACCCACCAGTTTGTGCTGAGGAAACCCACCAGCTGCACTTTTTAAGTCCCTTCCAGATTCCCTCAGGGAGAAAAAACACTGGAGGAGGAGTGAGGTGGGGAAAGGAGAATGTCCTGGACAAGAACCTGTCACTTCAAACCCCGATTCACATTAAACCAACTCAAAGAGAAACGTAGCTTATACCTTAAAGAAGAAATTAATTGAAAAAGGAAACAAAAGAAAGTGAAGTGACTGGTTGAAAGCACCAAACAAAACCAAATGGTATTAAACATTTTGACACTCAGCAAGCTGCTGCTCCAAATGAGGTGAGAAGGCGGACATTATTGGCCATTTTGGGGAGACAGGAGTCATTCCGTCTTGCTCCAAAATGAGGAGGGGTAGGGGAAAGGGTGCCAAAATAATGTGCAGCCTCTACATTATTAGTGAAGCTTAGATTACACCTGTCCTCCCCTCCCAAATGTGGTCTGTCCCTGCCCCTGCGTGTCCGTGCAGCCGCCTCTGCCTCCTCCCTCTCCCATTCCAATTCCAGGTTCATTCCACTGGGGCTGCTGGGTTTGGATTTCCGACCTCTGCCCCTCCACAGGACGAGAAACTTCCCTCCTCCTGCCCATCTCCTTCCTCATTTCCTTCACAGTAAACAAAAATAAATAAGTAAATAGGTAGATAAATAAAGAATGAGACCAAGGCTTGGATTTGGTCTGAAGGAAATCCATTACCTTCCCAATAATTGTTATTTTTCACTTAAAAAACCACATTAGCTGAGCGACAGGCTGGCTGAACATCTCTGGTCTTTTGTAATTCTTTTTTTTTTCCTGTTGTTTTTTACAGGATTGAACAGAAAATCATCAGAATCCAATTGTTTTTCAAGCAGCTCTGTAATTTTAAACACAGATTTGACTGTTTAAGTTTTTGTTATTTTAATTTGACAAGGTGTAATCTAATTTTTTCCCCTAAAACAAAGAGAACAGCGATGCAAAAGGTGTAAGAGACACAGGCAGGCAGAGATTTCGAGATCAGTACAGCACAGTGTTCCTGCAAAGTGCCCTCTATACAGAGATAGTCATGTATATACATAGATATATACACAGTTCTGAATTTTTTTTTTGTTGGTTTTTTTTTGGGGGGGGTGGCTTTTTGTATCCGTTTTCATTTCCTGATACCCTTGAGAAATCCTTCTGCAGAAACACAGTGAAGTTTTTGTTTGCTTTGTTTGGTTTGGAACTAGAATTTCAGAGCTGAGGACACCCCAAACATGGACAGGGGGCTCCCCCACCCACAGAAGTGCTAAAATAACCCTAAAAATCACCCCAGGACTCTCCATCCCTCAATTCTAGCCCCTAGAAACTGGGCACTGCAGAGGTATCTGTACAACCCAGCAGTGGTTCTGCCTCCCTCCTTCTCCAGTCAAGAATTTATCAATCTAGTCTAAAAAGGTATTAAAATTCCTAGAGTTTAAAACACCAATGACTGTTTTGACCTTGTGGCTATTTGTTAAATCTCTAGTGCAAGTGGAATTACTTCCTTCAACCTCTAAATGGGATTGAAAGGGAAAAGCTCAGCAATGGCTCCACCTGGAACCAACCAGCAGCTCTGGTCTGATGGTCAAATTACTCATGAGCCAAACTTAACCCAGGCTACAGGCTAAATTATTGCTTAAATTAGTCACATTTTAATCTATTTTGAAGCTTTATTTCCTGAGGTGCTCGGCACACTATTCCTGCCCTTTCTGTGGGTTTTATTTTAATTGATTTCCACTAGCGCTGCTCTTATGTGTTTTGCCCTGGCCTGGTTTCATCTTTGGTCTCTCAGTGAGCTGAGGTTTTCCAGGGAGCCTTGGGAGTCATTGGGAATGTTCTCAGCAGGACCTGGGCTGCAGAACCTGGCTCGGGGTGACCGAGGTTGTGCTGACCGTGACAAGCAGCAAAGGCAGGGCCTGGGCAGGCACTGGGCTGCTTTAAACGCCTGCTGAGCCATTTACAGCTCCCTGGGCTGGAAAAGAGCAGAGCCACAAGGAGCTCGAGCAGAGAGCGAAAAGGATTATCCCCGCAGCATCCCAACTGCTGCCTTTTGTACCTCCTGACAGGGCCCCGCTGTGTGAAAGAGGGGAAAATTCTTAATTCTGGTCGATTCAACCATGACAGCGTGTCCTGTACCAGCAGCAGCGGCTCTGCACTCTCGGGGGACGCTGAAGCCCACAGGGCTCATGCCGCCTTCCCTGTGTGACATGGAGGAGCACAGGGACACGTGGTGCTGACACACACGGCTCCCTCCCCAGCCAGCAGCTGGGATCAAACCACAGCATTCGAGGTGGTGACCGCCTGCAGCCTCCCAAATTAACAGGAGAGCTGCAAAGTGCTCCGTTCCCAGGGGGCAAAACAGCCGTGGCCACAGGTCCTGGGTGAGGGACACAGGCCCTGGATGAGGGACACAGGCCCTGGATGAGGGATACATGTCCTGGATGAGGGACACAGGTCCTGGATGAGGGACACAGGTCCTGGGTGAGGGACACAGGCCCTGGATGAGGGATA